>NNCF01127353.1:140189-194946 GCA_002313205.1 Laupala kohalensis
GGGAAAAAATTGTGCTCAGGAATTCCCTAATGATTATAACTTATCGACTTCTGAAATATTCATATAATGATTTAGATACCGCTGCATTTTTAATTGAATACGCCTCACGATAAAAAATTAGGGATGATTTGCTGGAAGCTGCGGTAATCCTGACATCAAATTTTCAATTCTTGACAATTAAAAGCTAGAGAACAATCAAATAGTTAAACTACATAAATTGATACGAACACTCTAGTCCTCAGAATAAGTTTTGGTAGATCATTCGTATCATGGATTTGTTTTTCTGATATAACATTAGCAGTTACGAGGAAGTATTAGCGCATGAATTAATAATGTTAATAAGAGTTAATACTTCGTATTCATTTTGTTCCACAACGAAGGAATGAACTAAAGAAGGATACGACTTTCCGAGGCTACTATTCTGAAGCACGTTTTTCTCATTACTTCTGCCTACTTCTCATCGTCATTCAACTAACCTCAGTCCACGTAAGCCCATGCTCACCGCTGTTAAATTCCGCGATAAATTTCTTTTCCCCCTCTAAAATTACTCTACAGATGCTTTTCCGATAGGTTGAGTGTGCTGTGGGGTAAGAGGGTTTCGCCCAGCCGAGATACCTCCATGATACGCGACGGTAATTCAAGCTTTCTCTCTTTATTAGCGGAGCACCCGACCGGCACGCAGATAACTCCTACTTCCCGAGAGAATGCGCTTCTACCGACACCGTTGCGCACTTCCGGTGAATGCGAAGGGAAAATGATGGTAGACGCTCCACCCGCAGTTTTAACCACGAGGTTTCTGCTTTCTTATAGTTCCATTATACCACATAATAAATGGTTGCTGAGAAATGTAGAAGCCTAAGATAACTTGAAAAGTTTAAGCATATAGTAATAATATTAATAATTATTATTTTTACGACAATCTTTTTGGACATTATCCATCGTCTTTACTTGTTTATATCCCCACAACAGGTGTATTTCCGTTTTGCTACGTATCGGACGTTCTGTCAACGTCCTTCTTCAGGCGTCCGGCAGCACCGGCATTCGAAGCAGGGTACCAAGGTTCTTAAGGTGAGGACGTTATCATTGGGTCACTGCGACGCCTGAAGACGGACGTTGACAGAACGTCCGAAACGTTGCACCTGTTGTGATGATATGAACAGGTAAAGACGATGGATAATGTCCAAAAAGATTGTAGTAAAAATGAGAATATAACGTCATCAAGAATTTCATACAGAGAAGAAATAATAATAATATTTTTTCTTTGGTTATTGGAGTCTTCTAGTACACGCAATATTTTTAAAATCAAATATTTACACACAAAAATGTTATTTGAACTACGATTCAGTAGAATGAAGGAAGGTCTTCGGTGTAGTAATAATCTGTAAATACAGAGAAAATTTATAACAACTGCAATTTTCTTTAACTTCATTTCATAGACATATCATCCCAGTTCCCATCATGCAAGAAATTGTGGAAGTAGAATAAAACGACCAAACTGAGGAAAAATATAATTGCATAATTTTTTAAGAACTTTTCTAGCAACGTTCATTACAAAACAGTGTGTCGAAGAAATAAAAGTAAGAAAAGAGTTTTCTGGGTTGTGGTCAGTCGTAAAAAATCAGAGAACTTTTCGACTCTGAATCGAATTAAATGAAACGCAAACATTTTCCTTCTCTCATTTTTTTATTGAACTTGCAGAGAATCTAAAGACGAAATTCAAGAATCATGAGGTTATATATTCAATGTACCCAGATACAACAGCCAGGAGTGTTTCACAACTAATGCACTATATCTATGATTTTGATGCACTTATTAAATGTTTTTAACACACGCGGTCATTCGCGCACATTTTACTCTACACTTGTCACTTATCCACCGTTTTCCCGAGTACTGTAAGAGCGAGTATAGTGAAACTTCTTTTTTAACGGACTCGCTTCGGACGTCAATATTTGTCCGCCAATGAGAAGTGTCCGTTAATGACGACGTATAATTAAATGACACGTTAGAGAAATGTCCGCTACTGAGATATGTCCGTTAAAAGGAAATTATCACTGTATAATAAATTTATTGTCAAAAAGCAGTACAAACTACATATCACCACGTGGAGGACAATAAACTAATTTACTTTCCGGAAGCAAACTAAGTACCGTACTATCAATTCTGATCAAGGACCCGAAGGCAGAGGCGGATTGAAACATTTCTGCACTCCTAAGATAAAAATTGAGCTACTTGTTAAAATAGTAATAGAATATACTTAAGTGCCTAGTATATAGTAGAAATTATATACTAAAGTGCCTTGCAACGAGGGAATTTTCTGATAATAATTTTTAAGATGTCTTGTTTTACGCTAAGCTATTAATTCCTCCTTTTCTAGGACATTGCACAAACAGGACGTATTAGACGCGGCACTCATTTACGATTTAGTTTTGAGCTTCAGAATACATTTACTGGATGAGATCAATACTGAGGTATCATGACTAACTCCACAACAATAGTAATCTGAAGACCAACAACTCTGAAAGGATGGTCGATACAGTAATTAATTACCCGACGGCAAATTCTAGCGGCAAGAACTCAAACCTGCGAGAATTACACACACAGTTTGAGAAGTTACGTAGTCTAAGGGTAATACTACAGACTAATGCGTAAACACTTGCGAACGACTGAAATGGAAAGCTCTCAACTTGGGGACACCTAATATAAAGAGGACGCCAAGCAGCGAAAGCGATAAGCTTACGCAAAGGGATGCACAAATTTCATTGCGTTCCAAGAATTATCTGGGAGAGCAATCAGTGCCCACGGATTTATTAAAGCTATTTCGATTTAATAAAGTCGAGCTCCTATTCTATTTGGGAAGACATATAATGAACTGATGTATGTTACAAAATATGTGTCGCTAAATTTCATTATTTTCTTTGTTATCGAAATAAATTGATTATATAATTATACAAGTTCAAAATTTTCCATTACATATTGTATCAACGATTGTAACTATTATTTGATTTCCATTTTTTTGAAAATATTTCTTTTCTGCTCTGTGAAAAAAAAACAATAAATGTTTACCCACAAGGCAAATACAACAACTTGAACATTAAAACGGAGTTAATACACTATTAAGTTATAAATCTACTGTTTTTAAAATTCGAGTGAAAATCTTTACTAATGAAAAATGTAACTTACGATCTTAAGAAGATTAAATCATTCTACAACAGTGATGGTGACGATTCCATGACCTGTTTTCCGAAGTTTATTCACATGAAAATTGGGAATATTCGTTGGTGATACACAAAAGAGTAAAAGGGAAACAAGTTAATTCATTGATCAAAGAATAACAATGTTCATTTTTAAATTCTCAGCTTAAAAAAAAATCATGTTTTAGAATGTTGTACTGATGTAGTGCTTTCTGTTTTTGAATAATATGGTTAAAAATCAGAAAGAAAGATTCAACCGGTCATTCAAGACAATGTAAAGTATTTTGATAATTTTAATTACAATTCTAATGTTCCCTTCAAAATACAAGTTATTTCCACTATTGAGAAATGTGTCGGAGCATGGGATATTTTGTGGAATATCGTTTCTATAAAGAGATGCCCATGTTGAGTCAATAAAAGGTTGTGAATTACTGTTACTTCGTTATTGAACTTATTTTTTATTTGTCGTAATTACATTAAACGATGTTGTCTTATTAGTCATGTTAATTTAATCCTAAGACCATTTCAGCCGCGTTATGGCTATCATCAATGTAAATCATACCACGTGAATCCCGATTAACAAAGATTCGCTTTCAATTTATTTATTGAACTATTGGCTTGAAGGAAAGGTCTGAGAATACATGCGAATACCCAAATGCTATGTGGATGTGTGGTGGATTTATTGTCAGATCAATTTTTCCAGAAGTTTGTGTGTCACAGTTGTTTTTTCCAGAGTTTGAAAAGAAACATGTCGATGCCTCTAGCAAGCATTAATGGTAGGTGTCGTCTCCTTGGTAGAGTCCATCAAGAGGATACCGTCTGTCTCAAAACTGTGAAATTTCTGTGGTTGATGAATATCAATTGAAACTTTCTTCCTCAAAATATTTTGTTAATACTCTATCTATATCAGGAATCGCGTTAGAATGTCACGAATTACTGCCAAAATCAATGAACAAATAGTTCCATGCAAATTATACCACGAATTGTATCAATATTAAAATTGACACAATTCGTGTTAGAAAACAATATTAGATTCTGACAGAGTTGAACTGTATTTAAGTAATATACATCTGTAGAAGCATATATATCGGTTAATTTTCCTTAAGTATAAATGGTGGAACGATTCAAACATCAGTAATCCTAATCTTGCTATTGCTAACGTTGTAGGGGAAACGAGTACTTGTTTGTTTGTCCGCAGAACTTAATGTTAATTTTTCCGAAGATAAAATCTAAAATGTTGAAATGTACTTATCATAAAATATTCATTCACAATGGTGCAAATGGTTGAATCTGGAAAGTAAAATCCCGTATTTAGTGCTTTGTTTCTCTGTTAATACTCGTATCTTGTAAAACAGAGGAAATGTGAACTCTATATAACGAACGAGGGGATTCTCCAGTTTCAAGCAAAAGTATATAGTGCTAAGAAGATTAGTGCGATATCAGTTAACACAAGTGACTATAAAGATATTATCTTGGTATTATACGAGTAACAGTTATGAATATTCTCAAGTACTTCGCTGTTGGAAAACATTCACGATGCAAATGGAAAACGGGAACGTTAATGAGTCGTAAAATCTTTCAACAAATATACAACAGTTAAGAAGGTATTTAACGTACATTATCACCTCAACAATTTGTCAATAAAAATTTTACTAGATGTACACATGAATAATAATAAACTAATAATATCTTATTGTCAAAAAACGTAGAGGGCAAAGCACGCAAGGGACCATCCCATCAATTCCGATCAAGGTCCCTAAGACACAGGTGGATTTCACATTTCATAACACTGCTAATACATGAATAAAAATATACGTGCCCCGTGATATAATATCGAGAGTATACTCTCAAATTTTCTATTAAATAAAAAATGTTTTTTCTCAGATATGTATTATTATCAAAACTTAAAATTATTCAGAAAATATTGTTTATAAATCGTAAGTATTAAATTAAATATAAATTCAAGATTAATTATTACAACAGTATTAGTGAGACCCCATCTCCTAGGCAGCGGCATATAGAGTGTGTATTTAATATTCTCCTATACCCGATGGAAAACTGGAGAGTAAATCGGGTCTGGATAGACCAGGGTCAGTTTTCAAAGAAACGAATATTTTACAATTTTTTGTAGTCCTTATAGTAAATAGTTGGAAGTTTGAATGAAAATTTTGCGGAATAATTCAAACATAATGAGTACTTCGAGATTCATGATAATTTTCTATGTAGTACAAATAATTGTATTGCGTTTATCTACTGAAAAAAAATATTAAAATGAACTTAAATTTTCTGGCAAAAATTGGCAGCGTTGCAACCTGTCGATTTTTTTTCTGAACTAAGCCAAAACAAAAAATGGAGTCCTACTCGCACGTAAGAACGTTGCGAATTGTATTATCACTAAATTTGACTTTCATTTAAATAACTAAAAACTATGTAAAATAACAAAACAATATAAATTAACTAAAATGTATCGTTGTGCTTTTTAATATTAGGTATTTCTTACTATTTCACTATTGATATCGAAGAATTTCTTGAACAGGATAAGTATTTTATACTAATGGTGACATGGTAATAGAAATGTAAGATGATTAATGACGTTAGAATCGTTTAATAATATAGTTTCTATCTTTGGGTACGAGAAAATAAAATTGTGGAGGAAATGAAAACTATAAAAACCGACCATGTAAAAAAACCAGCATTGATTGAAATCAGTACATCAAACGTAATTCAATTATAATGATTGCACATATAATTTCGACGAGTAATAACTTAATTTCATTAATTGCAGAAACTGCATTATGGTTCAAGCAAAATTTTATTTTTTATGAGCATAAAAATAGACCTAACTGCATTTTCTTTCAGCAAAGAACAAGGAACAAAACTCTTGATCTACGCGTCACCCACATAACAATCACACAGTTATACAGGATTCACTCAAAACAGAATTTAGAAAATGAAGGATGGATTCCGTGATTATGGAGTTCTTCAGCTTCCTCAGCCACGTAGCGCTCCAGAACGTCTTCTTGGATTGTTGGTAGACCTGGTGTGCGACAGGTGACAGCACCGCGCCCACAACGAAGGAACTCCGGATCGGCAAGGCCCTGGTCCCCGATGGGCTTGTAAAATATTGATCGTGATTAGTTGAGCACACCAAGGACCATCTTCTCAGAGAGGGCCCTGCCATGCCGCTTGTTGCTGCAGATTTTCTTGAGATCGGCGTCGTTCTCCGGAGTTCATTGGCCCAACGATCCTATCACGACCGGGACCACTTAGGCCTGAAGGTATCCCAGACCTAAGAAGTGCGGGCGAAGTATTTCATATTTTTCCAATTTCTCCGCGCGCACCCTGTCTAGGACCCCGCCACCGGTGAAGGGGACTGAGACTTCAAATATTAGAACGTAGTTCCCCCTGCCGACCACCAAGTCAGGCTTCAGTTGGTCCGCCGTGAAGGCGCGAGACTCCCCCNATAATATAATGGTCATACTTGACCTTGAGATAATGCTCATTCTGGGAGTGGTAAACACTGCGGAAGTATTTAATCCGGTAAAAGAACAGCTGAAGTATATAGTCTAAAAATTCAATGAGATAAAGGAGTTGTATATAAGAATTCAGATATTGTTGACAGCAGCAAAATTGGAAGGCTTGGAAAGGATAAGACATTTCACAAAACGGATGGTCTTGATATGGTGAAAAGGTAGAAAACATGAATTTGTGATCTGTGGTTAACATGGATTTTCGAGATTGGGGACTTCTAAAAAAGTAAATATTAAATACGGAGAAAAAAGGTCATGATAGAAATGAACAATGGTTATCAGAGAGTCGTAGTGTTAAGAAAGAAGAAGAATGATATAAATACTATTCATTCTCTCAACGAGCACTTTATATAAACAATAATCCAAGTATTTACCGCAAACTTTGGCATTTTCGTTCTGATTCATTTTCATATATACATACATGCTCTTCTGTCAAAGATATTATTATTGACAATTCCACTGAGTCGTGATTTAAATAACTAGAACAAATTGGACTTGCTCAAGGACGGTAAACATCACGCATCATGAACTTGTACATAAGTGTTATTGAATAAAAGTCTCCTCTACATAAATTAAGAATAATGCTAGAAGCATGATCAAAACCCTCATAAACTAGAATGCTCACCACTAATCCCTTTACACAGTCTACGAACACCTCTCGAAGTTAACCCTCACAGACAATACAGATATCGCCCCTTCAATCGGCATTAGAGTTGGTTCTAGAACAACTTCGAATATTGGGCGGTCGCAGCAGATGGCCGTACAGTAAGCAGTGCAATGTGTGCCCATGAAAACTTGTACCGTTGGCCCGGGAGGGTCCAGTGGAATAATTGGTGCGGAGCCATTGGCGGGAAGGTCTTCGTGTGTTCTCCCATTCGTCGGGCTTGTCACGCCGGCTGTTGCATCTTGGTAGCCTTGACGCGATTGCAGCGGAAGCGCCAGCATGGGTAAGGGTGATTGGGGGTGCGAGGGGGATGTGTCACTGAAGGAGAGAGAACCTTCCAGTCAATGGGAGGAGATCAACTGTGCAGGGGTTACTATTTGAGTAACTGTGAATCATTTAAAATATTTACCCATACATTTGTGTAAGTGTAGTTGCTACGAAAAATCGTCTCAACACGTCGGAAAATGACTGCTACGTAATTATAATAAGATTAAAGTTAAAAAATAACTAAATCAGTTATATCCAATGACGTATTTTTATTATACTCAAAATATAACATTTTTATGTATTGTAAAACTGAGTTATATGACGATATTATTTTGTCTATAATAAAATTAATTTTTGTTAATTATATAACATTATATGTTAAAAATAAAAAATACAGATATTTATGTACATATTACTTTATCCAAGATATTTTTCTAAACACCCCACTCGCCAAATGGGATACTGTGAATCCACCCATCACAGAAAAGTGAAGATAATTAAAGGAAATGATCTTTAAAACATGAAAGGGGCATGAAATATGTTTCTAGAAAATACGCGTTATGATGAAGCTAATAAGCATGTTATTATTTAGAAGTCAGTTTAATTACATCGTATTATTTCTTATCTACAGATATTTTGTGACATTTTTTCTTTACCATGTATATTGTTCGAGTCAATGTATTTTATTGTCTTGGGCACTGTAAGTTTGCTATAATTTATAATAATTTTTTCTTCGATTCTACAAAAAAAAAATCATTAAATTAAGTAGACAACATTTCCCGTGTTTTTTCCTCAAATTGCCAATAAACTTATTCACTTAAACATGTCAATATTAAAATTATGTGATTGTAAAGAAATATAATTTACAATGCAGATGAACTTAATTGCGTAACGCTTAAGAGACATAATCTAGATCTAAAAAATATAAACCGAATAGAATTTTAATGCTTAATACGTACAACGAAAATAAGACAAATTCTTGAAAACTTCGAGATACAGTTAGTTGAAATAATAAGAATCTGAGTGTTTATAATTAAGAAAATATATAATTACATATTTCAACCAAATTTTTTGCTGTTTCTACGAAAATTTATTTACAGTTGTATAAATAATTAGACCATAAATATTTCAGAGAACTCGTTATTTTTGATTTTATTAAATCATTATGCACTAAACTTGATTTAAGTTATTTACAAATGTGACTCTTTTGAGAAGTCACTCAAAAACAAAACAAAAATTGTATATTTGTTTGAGATGGAATACATTTGAATAATACTATCTCGCTGATTTCCAATTTTGTTGAGAACCAATCGCAAATAGTAGCACGGATGTCTCCAGCGTCGCATCTGCGTACCGGCTGCACCGCCACGCACAACAGCGCTGGAGGTTGTAGAAGAGGGGACGCCGAGTGGAGACGTCGACCCTGCGGCTGACTCCACCGTCACGGTGCACCACGACACCGGATGTGAGAGGTAACACGCAGATTGGTACATTGTCGATTTGATTTATATGTTAATCGGACGACAGCTGCTGTATGCGGGATCGTGGCATCCGTATTGGGAACCGAGTCTTCCACCAAGGATGTTGCAACAGTTGTCTTCTTGAATTCCACATCTCAACTTGCTTCGTCGCTTCATCAGTTAGTGCAATCTGTTCCAAACACGGTCGTTTACTTCTGTTTCTGAAATGTTTCAGCCCTTCTAACCTTTCCCGTTTCTAATATTTTAATAAATTTCTCTGTCCATAGAGGTGTATAAATCACCATAACTATTACTTTGTGAAGTACGCATCATTTTTCAACCTAACTTATCTTTTTCCCAATTTCTTTTCCAATAACCATATGGTTAAGTGGAAGAGCAAGCCTGATGGCCTAAAACTAGCCAAGCCATAAAATAACAACAACAACAAAATTTAAAAAAAAATTCTTCATCGTCTGTGATATCTTTGGTTAGGTTCCACAAATATTCTTGCAATAATTTTATTGGTATTATTGACTCTTCTCAACACTATTTTCCATCGTAGTTTGACCGCCTCAAACATACGTCATCCTCGATTCCTATCTCCATTATACCGACCAGGGAGTGCTTTCCTAGGGGCTGCCCCTCTCTCCCGACGAGCAGGGAATGCTACACGAGGAAGGAGGGGGAGTCTCAAGTTCCCAACATCAATGGGACCGGCTGTTCCCAACATCAATGGGGATGAGCAATAATAATTTCTAGGGGTTGCAGAAAGGGAGAGTTTTCATCATGCAATTTCTTTTTTTCCTGCGCGGTACATTCAAAGGGCGGGATTTTGCTTCAAAGTAAAAATGAGTGAATCTCGACATGAAAGTTTAACAAAATATTAAAAAGAGAATCAATACGTTCAATTTAGAGGCTAGCATAGTGAAAATGTGGCTCGTTTCAACAAAGTACCAGTATTGTTCGCAATAAGTTGTTACGAACAACATTGTAATAAAATAACGTTAGATACAATCGTTCCACAAAGATTTCGCTAACATGTTAGACACAAGTACTTGTCGTAACAAATGTAGTATCTACACATTTTCTTAACACGTTTTTGTGGACAGTAAAAAGTCTTTCTCGTTTGATTCTGCGTTACGTTATGACAAATTTGGTTTTTTTAAAACATTTATTAGTACACTTTTTGGGAGATACAGCACTGACACTGATTTTTTTACATGTTGTTAGAAAAATTTCAAGCTTATTACCAATATCTTTCCAAACTATTTAATTACAACATAGTGAAAGTAATGAAAAATAACTATGTCAAAATTTATAGTAAATTAAATACGAGTTCTTTTCTCATAATAAATGTTCGTTATAGGTTCCACTTTTTCTCCCAGTTTTCCATACATTCTATAGCATTCGTTAAATTCATACACTGTAAGGTAAATGTGAAGTTCACTCTTTCCTTGAAAGTTTTACAACGTCGTTGTACACGAATCAATAGTTCATATTCCAAGGAAAATCCTGACCACCGCATATCAATAAAATAACACTTATAACACAGTTAACCTACGTTTGTAACTAAATAAGAAATCCTTGGTTGGTAACAAGTTTATTTTACACGTTTTTCATCTACAAATGTTAGTAACCTAACAATGTTAGTGGATTACAAGTAAATAACACGTAAAATTGTAAGAAGTCACTTGTAATTACAAGTTTCAAGTGTATCTTTGTGAAACGTTCATAAATGGATATTTATATAAACTAGTGAAAATTTACTTATTAATGACAAACTTGTACTTTTCTGAAATGAAACCCTGGAAGTAAATTTGATATGCATGTTTTTCTCAGAAAATCACCTAATCTTATTTTATTAGCAGATTTCAAATATTTGTTTATGTTCAATAAAGTTTATCAAATATTTATTGTGAATGCGTTATCCGCAACATACTTTTTCGAGTTGAAAATATCAGCCAATTGGTTTCATCATACCGACGAAGTCATTCAAATACATTCTGAGTTTACTTATTGTCTAGACTCACTTAGAGTTCCTTATTGTCTGGACTCACTCGGCAATTATCAGTTGTAATTGTAAGTCATACGTTAAATTATACCTTTAAAGTCATTCTTTTGTACGCTCTGTGCATAATGTATTTACTTTGGATATCTTCACTTTACTTTGTTGAGAAAAGTAGAAATTGAATACCTCACGAATTCAGTGCTCAATGCGCTTGCTTCCAGAAAAATATTGATTTCAAATGATTGTTTATTTTTGATTACTTAATATATATATATATATATATATATATATATATATATATATATATATATATATATNTGAAACGTGCTGTAATTTTACATAAATGCTTCAATTTTAAAGAACTCTCCGAGTTTACTGATATATTTACAGTATAATTGCACAGTTTTAAGAAGAATAAGATATATGTGGTTATTTTACTGCATATCGTAAAGCTTGTGAGAGTGCTTTGTATCTTCTAATAGCAATTATCTATAGATAAATATATTTATACATATGTTTTAGGACAAGGAAAGAAGCGATTTATGTAATTGGTATTCTGTATGAAAGAGTCTAGATGTCTAATTTTGTTTCAAAAGCTTTTAACATTCACAATGTGAGCGAAATATTGTACAAGCGTTGAATTGAAAGCATTCTGGTGGTAACGTCATTTTTTCAATTTCAGCAATTAACTTGATATACTTTTTCAAATGAATGTTATTTAATATATTCATTTTATGTGAATGAAATGCTACATAGATTCTTTTAATTAAATTGAGTGCTGTTTCCTTAGTTAGGAAATGTTGCAAATGTGGTACCACTAATAGCTTAGAATCAGATATGAAATCTTCCTATTTTATGCTGCCAATTAAATGTATATTATAATGAAATAATAGTGCGTGCTGAACGCGTAATAATATTCACTGTTATGAACAAAATGCAAAAAAAATAATGTGTGCGTTGTTATACGTTATTAAAGATTTAGACAAATGGTCATGTAATGATGTGACATTTATTTAATTGTCTTCTGCCGATAAAATTACCAAACTTTATTATGATTGTTAAGAGCTTAGATATACTGTATTGAAATATCAAAACGATGGAATGGTTATTTTTTTATAATAATCCTTTAAACTTTCAACTAAAACCGTAAAACAAACTGGTACTTTTTATATATGTTCCCATTTTTATTGGTCTTTACTTATACTCCATAAAATGTTGATGGATGGATGGTTTAAGATTTACTTCTATGAGATTGGATGGCCAGATCTCGAGATTTTTGACTTCAAACTCGAATCAATACTTTTTCCCGCTAAACGGATCCAACTTTTTAAGAGCTAGGGGAAGCGATAGTGCAGCAGGACAGAGTATTAGATATCCAACCATTGGTGATGGAGATAGACTCGACAGATGCGTCGACGTGTAGAGATAAAGACGAACATTGAACGAATAACTGGCGTCGATGACATCTGTGCAGCATCCATTTCGGTTGACAGCGCTACAGATTTCACGTCGTCACTTTCTTCCTTCTGCGACGCGATATCAATCATAACTCCAGTGGCGATAGGTCTTTTGAAATTATTGGTTGAATTAGATTGATCGCGCCAGCGCTCAAGTTCTCCTCACCCCGCGCAAACTACGATCCCTGTAAGTAATTGATATGTGCAGCTGGGTAATGAAGAATTGACGTTCTGCGTGGAGGGTTTATCACTGAACGAAGCAATGTGTGTACCACAAACACTAAAAGTAAAAAATCATTACGAATTATTGGTATTAATATTTTTAATTTTTAAAAGAAGGAGTTCTATGTGTTCACTCGTTACAGAAAACTTCGCACAAGCGGGGACAAAAGAGGACCGAAATATTTTTGTGGCAGTGTTAAAATATTTTGGTGTATTTAAATATACTGTCTAGAATTAATACTCTGGTAAGACAAAACACTCGTAATATTATTTATCTATATAGTTTAATAAATTTAGGTATTCAGGCTGGTGAACAACGTTTGCAAAGTATAAATTAATTTATCCGAACGTTACATATTATAATTTTGTAGATTAATGATAGCGAAATGTGTTAGATTGAAATTATAAAAACAACAACCCGGTGCTACCTTGTCGATTGTAAAACTGGTCACCTTTCAGAGTTAAGAAACATCTTATATATTTCGAGTAATGTCAATTAATGTTTCGTACATCCCCAATATCACTTGAAAATTACTTATTTACTAGTCAATAAACAAATATGGGAATGTAGAACTGTGCCTAAAAAGATATTTTTTGTTCTTGATCCATATTTGAACTATTTAAACGAGCAATATTACAGTAATTTTAATGTTCCCAGAAGTAATTATGATGTGATGGAAATAACATGTAAAGTAGTCTCATTTCCGAGAGACATCACTTTAGTACTTTTTTTCAATCACACAGAACGTATAAAAAGTATTGTAATGGGTCAAAAAAGTTGAGATTTCTTCGGATGTTTACGAGCGGTTTATTTTCAAAATTTGTAGATGAAGTCCAATGTCGTATGGATGTAGGTTTTTGCGTTAAGAACTTTGTTGCCCGATAACTCACGAACAAACTGATGCATCAAATGATTTTTGAATGTATTGGGAATAGAAGACTATTTCTTGTCAGCTCATTTTGACTTCACTTTCACACCGTACCCCACTTCCAGTTTCTTAAAATTCAACATTTTTAAAACATGAATAGTATACACATTTTAATTGTACAAAACATTCATAGATTACATTTTCTTTTTTGAGATATAGACAAAAAATTTACGCATAAAAGGGTTATTTTGAAGGCGCCATGTTCCTATCAGGCAATGAGTCAATTTCAAAGGGTCCAGGAAGAAAGATAATTCAGGAAATACCTACGTATTTGAATGTGCATTTATGTAGATAACAGCATACATTGTAAGGTTTTATGAATAAATAAGATTAAGCAGTTTGAATTGTTTACTATTTCATCGTGTTTAATAATTTAAATGTGATTATATTTGTTATCTATATATTTGTTTTAATTTTGTATTGCAATGTAAGTTGTTTATAGCTTTCTTAGTTGGAAAGTCAAGGGGGACACACTCCTGATTTTTAATATTGTTTTAGTAAACACGGATATGGATTCCAAAGGTTAGTGTTACACCACACCACAAGTCCAGATGCGGTGTGGGTATTTTTTTGGTAGAAGCGGGATTCAACCATAAATACCACAACCCTTATGGTAGAGATCGCTGCCACCAGCTTCCCGGAAAAGCAAGGGGATGGTCCCGGAAAACAATGAATGGAAAGGCTTAGTTGTGGTCACTTTTCCTAACCCGAGGCATCCGGCTTCGTTTCTCAATGACGCTCCCACTTCAGCAAAGGCATCAAAATAACATTTCACAAATGGGTAGAATGTCTTGGTTGTGATGTTACAGTTAGATTAACTTCCATAACACGAACGCTTGTCAATAGAGGAAAAATTTTGAGGTCCCGTGAGTGCCCGTTATAGAGGCGTTTAACTGTATTTCTGTCTACAAAACAGCCTGAAGGCGCGTGCAGCTGTCAACTATCCTACTTACCATACTCTGTTTTTACATTTGTTAAATCACATTTGTCACCCTTTCAGTGTCAAAGCTGAAAATATTTATAAAAATATGCATACACCCAAATTCATCACTTTCAGACTAGTAGTTTGTTGCGTTAACAGTTTAAAACTAAAATAATATCGAATATCATGATTATATCATATAGATCCATCACGGTTTTATGG
This sequence comes from Laupala kohalensis, assembly GCA_002313205.1. Taxonomy (NCBI): domain Eukaryota; kingdom Metazoa; phylum Arthropoda; class Insecta; order Orthoptera; family Trigonidiidae; genus Laupala; species Laupala kohalensis. The sequence goes on from NNCF01127353.1 coordinate 155,062, forward strand.
TAATTGAGAATCAAAATACGAACATCCCTTAAAAACCAACTTTCTTTACCGGGATTTGAATCCCAACCTTACATTCAATACCTCAGGCCTCCTCTAAAATGAATCCAGAAACATTTCTAGATGATGGATTTATAAATATTCAATTTCAGTACTTTTTATGTGCATTTATCTCATTCTTTACCACAATTATTTATTCCGGTATAAATTTAGTACTTCTCGAGATATTTTTTCTCAGTAAACACATTCTTTACTTTCTCATAGTTCCTCTCTCATTCTCGGTTTTCTACCCGAGTTGTTTCCATATGTTTCCTTTGCGCCGATACCATCACCTTCCCTTTTACATCGCACTCTACGTCCATCCAATTACGAGGGCGCTGTTCGACGTGTTAATTTTTTTCAACAAAAAGTTTTCGCCTCGTTCTCATTCCCTTTTCCCAGGGGTGTTCATAGAGGTTGAGTGGTTCCGAGAGACGGATTCTCAGCTCTTCCCCCATCGCAAAATATGGGACTTTTTTTTCCTTTTTATGATCATGAGAAAGAGAACATTTATTAGGACCGTAGTATTGCTTTGTTTCCTAATATTAGAGAACATTATTTAATTTTTTTAAATTTTGTTCGTATTTTGCTTTACAATTAACAATCATAATCTGTCACACGAATTTTATATTGTATTTCTGGTGACGTCACTAATAGATTGTTACTGAATTTTTACTTTTTTTATGACTATGACTCCTGTCCTCTTCATTACACCTATAAAAATCTAATGAGTGTTTTTAACATAACTATGGGAGTATTACATTTTTATTTATAGGAGTATTACTTTGTGTAATAACTTTAAATAGTTTTGAGGAACAGAATAAACAGTATAGACTTACTTTATTATGCAAAAATTTTAAAACCGAGCCCATGTGTCTATGGTCTATAATTGGATGAAAATGTATTTGTTTTTTTAACATATTACATCGTCTTTTACTCTTTATTATTACTCTTTGAATTCTAGACATTTTTATAGAGACTAATAGTTTATAATCTCACCAGTATTTTTTGTACAACTCAATAAAATTGCAAGGATTATTTTAATCGATAAATCGTATTATTTTGACTGATGCTGTTAAATCTGGGAATATATCTCTATTCAGAAATTGTGTTTTTCACACAATTTGATTAACATAAGGTGCTTGAAAGGATTTGTTAGAGAGTATTGCTATGGTTTCAACACTAACTCAAGCCAGTATTAAACGGTCGTATTTCTATGTCATATCTACGATCGAAGGTTCTCTCAATGTCATTATCGTAGATATATGACATTGAAATATGGCCGTGTAATACCAGTCTTATTAGATCTTCTTATGAAGACATTTTATGGAAGATTGAAGTATCTCGATTTAATATACTTCATTTTACATACAGCTTAAAATTATAAATAACTGTAAACAACACACCAGACAGTTGAGTGCCCACGTGATGCAGTTGTTTCCTAGACGACTATGATCAACTGATCTCGAGTTCATTAGAGTCGTAGATGAAAGAGATCCTATGCGAACGTATGAAACTCTACATGCAAGCGTTCTCATACTTCACCTAGATTCTACGTCACCCATTCCCACTAAATATCAAACGTAAGTAAAACTAGTTAGATTTGAAGGCTATCAAGTGATTTGAAGTAATAGTGAGTGTTTCGAAACGATCGTGCAAGTAACAGATTAAGTACACCTGTGACGATCAGCCAACTCTTGCTTACCAGGGCGTGTGGCGCCTGCGCAGTTCTGCAAAAATGACATTCCTTGAAGATACATATTTACAATATCAGTAAGCGGCAGATTGTCGCGCTGCCAGGACGACCAAAGTCCTGACTTGCCACCTACGTAATCAGGGCAGTTCAAAATCCACCGCCAGGTTGAGCTAGCGATCAGATCTAGTTTCGCACTCCCACGCAACGCAACGTAGTTCAAATTTCTATCACAGCGCTGCGCCGAATATTTTCTGCAGACAAATGAAAAACGTTGCCGACAATTTCATTTGTCAAGTCAAATTCGGCTGTCCACCAGAGAACAAGAAACGACAAAAATTCGTATTGTATCTTATAAAATTAGTTTTTTGATAATTTTTTTCATATTGAAACATTTTATTAAAATTCACATTATTGAATAGTGTGAAATTGATTCTTAATTTCAACTTATTATTGGCAGAGTTCTAAAAAACTTCACGACTATGAAATCTTATTTTTTAGCAGCTCCAATCAGATTAATCCTTTTCCAAATAATAGGTGTGTTCTTTATTGAATTGATCTTCTATGCTACTCACTCTTGTGAAAAAGCTGTTCCTAGGAGCCTGCTTGCTGGTGCTGTCTTCTGGCAGATTTTTTTGTGTTTTGTGTTGACAGTGAGTACATACTTTACGTACAAACAACTACAATACACTATCAAACTTATTTGTCGATCCGATCCGTCAAGCCAAGTTTGATAATATAAACAAATTTGATCAAGTGTGGGCACAAAACATGATTTAATTTGTATGTATCAGTTAATAATATCGTACAAACAATATTCAGGAACTCGCTTGACTTTTAAAATGCATAAGACGAGGCACAACGGATTCGTGATTTCTACATCTCACCTCAGAAAAAGTTATACAGCTTTCTCAATTTTTTCGGTGATCTATATATAAAAGTGATGATATAAAATACTTCGGAAAATGTACTACAAATAAAGGTAAACTTCCATCATTTTCATGATTTAAAAGTTTTTGAAAATATGTTTTCTCCGTGAGACGCGATATATTACAGTACACGGTCATTTATAATTGCTATTATTCCATTTAAATGGTCAGTGAGATATGTTTTACAAGTTGAAATCACAATATTTACATTATACTCTGTTTATTTATGCCGATTTCAGATACTTTTGTGATTTAATTCTATCTCCGCTAGCACCACCTAGAAGAAACGTGTCCGTTTATAGTTTATAATTGATTATTTAGATACGTTTATAATTGCATTGCCATGCTTGTTACTCGGTCAACCAGATGTTAAAATTCAGCCTCACAATTATAATTCCACCTTGGTGATGCATACTCTACAATACTATCGCACACGTTCTAATAGCAACAGCTGCGCCAAGTATGTTGTATGGAATGCAAATGGATAATATTGAGAGGAGAGATTTCTGGGTAATTTCAATTTAGGTGTGAGTATCCGAAGGTGAGCAGAGCACCTGGTGCGCGCGTTCACGAACAGTTATTAGAGGAAGGATATGCCACAAAGGGGTTTCTATTTGTAAATATTGTTGTTATATTACTCATCTAAATTATTCTACATTCTCTTCCCTCCCAGAACCAGTGGACAAACGCTTCACTCTTAAAAATTTCGGGTGAAAATTGCAATATAAGAACGAATGATTTGCCATTTTTTTTATTTAAATAGGCACAAAACAATGTTTTACTCTCATTGATTAAACTTTTTTACAAACTCTTTAAGTTGAAATTATCTCTTGTATTTAAGAGTGTGTGACCGACTTCTGAGAGGATCACTCTCTCAAATATTGATTGCTTATTCTCTTCGAATGATCCCAGGAATTCGCGCATTCAGTACTTCTATCGCAGTGTTAAAGCGAAGAAAAGAATCTTGCGCAATGACCAATTTTTGTAATATATAAGAAAATAATTAGTTTTGATGAAGATTTACAAAGATGCATCATCCCGATCAGTGTACGCGAACACGCTACATAACTTAAAACTCCAATTGAGTTTCAACCACAGTGCACGCGACATTTAATCCAAAGCGTTCATCGAATAGAATAGAATTTGTTTTGTATTTGAATTGTATTCACTAAAACTCATAGAATTTGTTTGTGCAAAATTCATTCAACATTTGTTTTTGTGCAAAAGAACAGTTTAGGATATAATGGTTTAGCACCCTCTTGCATAGTATCGTAAACGCACAGATGAGGAGTTGATTGGATCAAAGTTGACGAATTGAACCACCCCAAATTTTTCCGTCAGAAAATTTAATTCGAATCTGGTAAACGAATTTACGATGAAGTTGAGTCCTTTTCTCTCAAACCGTCAAGTTTACAAGTACGAATTGAAATTCACTCGTATTAAGTTGACTTCCATTCAAACAAATTGAGAATGTTATTTTGAATCATCGAATCATTTATATTTAGAATATTTTTCGATATTGATTAGTATTTTACTTTGTACAAAGGAGCTTTGTGCTAGGACCAGTTCAGTCTATCGATTTGTGAATTATTATTTTCATTACGGAGTCTAGCCGGACGCCGCTAAGACGGAAGTGCGACGGACTTGGGACCCAAAGCTAAGCCTTTCCCTGTAAGGTGCAATTGTCTGACCCGTTTCCTGCAATACAGAAAACCAAGGGAGTGCCCGGCGAAGAATGCGGCCGGAGTATTTGACCCACGCGCACCTCACCTTTGATATTTCATTATTTCTGAAGGAAAAGGGTTTGACCAAGACGAGGCCCTTTTCGGAATGTCGGTGGGTCTCAGAAAGAATGACTGCTACTATGTGTGAATGGAGTACTTTCACCGGATACTGAGACAATGGCCATCCCGGGAAGGACGCCTCCAGGCGCCTGTCTGGTGTCATCGGAAGCTCGTCTTACCGGTGAAGACACGGCGTTGTCAGAACGGCCAAGGGTTGAACAAGGAGTTGGAGTGCTCATTGTGGCAGCGAAGGCGTGGTCACGTGACCTCCGCTTCCCTATATATTGGTAGGATTGTGGATCCTCGAGGACTTGGCTGTGTGATAATCTGAGTCCACAGTTTACTTAGGATGTGACCTGGCTGTCAAACGGTCATCAAGACCAGTAAGAGACTACAGTGGTAGTCTAGACGCACTTACTGCTAGTTGTGAATGACGTAACTTGTAACAGTTTGTTTATTCGAAAGCACTTATAATTTTGGAGATTCAGGTAACTTAGAGAGGTTTTCCGAATTTGTTGTCTTCAACTCGATTTATTTATGAGTATTAATGCTTTCTGATAGCATTAACTGTGTAATGACAGATTTATGTTTATATTGATGATTTTGAGAGTTTATGCAAGTTTGTAAATACTCAGATTTCTATTTAAATTGTATTAAATCATTAACCATCATTATTACACATGTGTTTAATTGCCCGGGAAACGGAGCTGGTGGCAGCGGAATATCTACCATAAGGGTTGTGGTATTTATGTGGAGAACGGCAGTCGTCTTATCTATACTGGGTCTTACTATTCTCCACTTGGAATCCCGCTTCTTCCCAAAAGAACCCACACTGCATCTGGACTTGTGGTATGTGGTTACAGAGCTGTAACAATCCACTTTTTATTCACAACATGATAACCACCACTAAAACTCTTCCTTCTATTTTTAGGTTTTGAATTTTATATGACAGTGGCGTTAGGTAGGTGTTTTTACGATCATCAAAATTTGCCTAAACGTGTCTAAATAATGTCACATTACCATCAAAATATTATCATAATATTTACTCATCATTCAGTTTCTCTCCCGACGTCTCCAACCCTTCTGTTCCCCGGAACTTCGCTCCTCAATGGTCCATGCATCCAATAAAACCTTGAAACTCTCAACATCCCAGAACACCAACTTTGCAAATTTACCTTCTGAGAGGATGTGATGGAGAAAATTAACTATTTTGTTTACGAGAGACGAAGCAGCCGTTGGTAATCATGAAAGTATGCGTGTTGCGCACGATCACCCAAAAGCGCGTGTGAAGACGTCCTATTAACGCGTGGAATGCGTGCCCTCATTTGGGGCGACGCATCGGTGAGATGCGCAAAGGTCCCTGAAGCAAAGAGCAAAGCCAGCACTTCTACTCGTCTCCCTTTCAACAGAAATGCAGAATGACAAAGTTGCTCTCGAAATGGTGTAATGCTCCGTCGAAAGGTTCTGTACGTAATCGTTGATAATGGAAAAAATGAGGAACTTAAGAATATAAAAGAGAAGGATAAATGAAGAGTCCTTTACAATTTGTTGTATGTATTTACAAAAAAAAATGTTTAGAAAATATTTTTTAATTATTTCAACAGTTTTTCAATACACATCTCAGCTCATTCATTACACAACAATACATCACTTGTAGCGTCACTTATTTTTTTCTTGTTTTTCGATTAAGGGAAACTATCTCTTAAAGTTGCCATTAAACACTTGCGTTTTCATGCTGATCTTTACACATGGAACATATTTTTATTCCGATTGATGAGTGCATATCAAATTTATGAAACTTTCTCATTAAACGATTTTCTAATTACATTCACTTTTTACCACTTAGCTAACCAATTATATTAAATAGCTCTTATATACTTTTTTGGGGGTGAGGGAAGGGTATGAACTATAATGTTTTCTTAACAAAGCTTATAACGACAGCTTATTATTTTGAGAAATATGTAAAAATATGTTTTAACATTTTGGGAGTTATTTACTGGATATACATGAGTTAATTTGAATTGGATATGTGTTAAATCATCTAATGAAAACTAAACTTTTGCTGTGTGTAAAAAATGTTGCATTATTTCTCACAAAGTATTACGCTGAATATTTTCGTATACTTTCACTTATATCTCTTCATATACTTTTGCGCAGACTTCTATGTTGCTAGCAGGGAATTCCTCATTAATGTTTTTGTAAATGATTCATTCAAAAACTTTTCTATTAAATTCGAAGTAAAGTAAGATAAGATAATTAAAATGATTTAATAAATATTCGAGTTGAGTACTTTTAATAATTCTTTTTTAGTAAAATTACTTAGGATTACATTTGGTAGATTATATAACTTTAACATTCTGATCACATTTTAAGGAAACGTAGATTCAAGAGAAGAAAGTGAATTTTTTTATAGTTCTCTTACTACCTCATTATTTCCTATTCTATTGTACGAAGGTCCATATGAATGTTCTTGGTATTCGCGTGAGTTTTCATCGCCTTGTCACTAAACTCAATCGCAAAATTTTCATTGAACTTCAAATTAATTCGAAAATTAGTTCTTTCGACATCTTTTACTCCATCCCACCATTGGTCTGACATTTAATCTAAAATTCTTCTACACGCCTTCTGTCGACAATCTTTTAAGGCGGAGCTAATTGGCAGGGAAATGACGTAAAGATCCTTTAAAAAAAAAGAGTATGAACTTTGAATTGAGTAGACTCTAGAATATAACCCGATTGGACATTCGCCAAGAGAAGATTAAAATCCATTTTCTTCTTTGATTGAATCATATTTTAATATTTGTTCCCTCGGAGCGAACTAGGCACTAATGAAATATTAATAGATGTCTCAAATGTTTTATTCGTTTCCGAAGTCCCTATCTTTTAGATTTATTCCCATTAAAAAAATTTAATGAAATGTAAATTACGAATTTATAGCTACTAGAGTTTACAAACACAGAAGAATCGTTATGAAAATGAATAATATAGTAAGACATTATTTTTATTAAGTCAAATATACAACCATAACCTTATTAAAGCAACATATTCGAATACATTAGTCTTCTAAACGTAAAAATATAAACAGGAAAATAGTATACATGAATCTTTGCAAACATTTTACAAATAATAATAATAATAATAGATTATCCCTCCAATAATATAATTTTTATAGAGATTGAAATGTAGGAATTAGTAACCACCAATATCAAGTATAACTGTAATTATATTGGGTAAAAAAGAATAATTATGAAATTTTACAGAATAATTATCAGAATAATCAGAAATTTTACAGTTCATTTAGTCTACGTTTTCAAAACTACTAATGAACAGAGTGGCCACTGCAACACATGTTTATCCTCTACGACAGTCACTGTACACTGACACACTTATCAGTTATGAAGGTAGTTAGGGTAATTACGTTCAATTGTTAAGGCTAGCTTAATATAATAACAAGATAGTAAATTGTTAATGCTATATTAAAATAATAACAAGAAACTTTATAGTTAAGTCATTTAAATCATTGTGCCAATTTTTAATTTTCCTTGCAAATATTTTTAAATTTGGCCTTGATTTAATGTTAGTAGGCAACAGGTTAAAACATTTTGGGTCAAGATAAACAAATGTTTTAGCAAGGAAAGATTTATTGAACCTTGGACAAACAAAATGTTAATACTGCCTTACAACCAAATTCGGTAAGTTAATGAAAAAAACTAGTTCAATGTCATCATTTATACACCAACTGGCAAAAAAGTAGTGAATGGTAAATTAACTGATTGAAGTTATAATTTAGTTACAAATCAGTTTATTACTCATATTTAATATATAAGGGACAATCTTTGGAACTGTGATAGATTAGAAAATACTATATAGTAAACATTCTAAATAGTTATAAAAATACCCATGCCTGATATTAGTTTAGTTACACTAATTTTCTCTTGATTTTCCTCATTCGTTCTAAGGTTATTGAAAACGAATATCTTCTATTTGAAAAGTAATCATTGAGACAGTGTACGATGTATGGGGATTTCGAATTAAATCCCTTAAGACAGGTTATACACTATATAACCGCTTATGCTGAATTGACTGATCGAAGACTAATAGAGTAATCGAATATCACCAGGATTAAAAAATTACAAGTTTTTTTTTTCATATATATAAATAATTTTATATATATGCTGTAAGCGAGAAATAGATTCAAGGAGAACGGTCGGCAATACATCGTAAACAATGCGCGTTGGAATTACGAGGTTCATTGTGCAGTAGAAAGGACTGTGAATTCTTGAGTTGATGACATTGTAAGTGTACAGTGTCCAAGATATGTCGATAGTTCAGTAATAAGAATTGTCATCCTCTGCGAGTGTACTGATTGAAAATTTCGTCCACTAAAAGTTATAATATCTAAAAGTTTTGTAATTATTAAGAAAGTATGCCTCTCCCATTCACATAAACCTACTCTTCAGATATCAGACGGAATGTTTGTTTACATCTAGATCGATCATTTTAGTCCGTTTCAAATTATTTAATTATCTTAACATGTAATAATTGTAATGTTTCTAAAATATGAATTACTAACAAGATTCTCATAGAAAAACAATAATGCTTTCCTGCGTATTTATTGCATAGTACTGTTATAATAAGAACGTACTTCAGTATTTTTACGCTTACAAAAAGAGTTCAGCACCATAAAAAGTGTCGGCATTTGTTAACAATTTTCAGTGTTTTTTACATTACCAAGATTATATAAAGTGTTTTTATATCTAAAAAAACGAATTGGTGAGATTTCAAAATAGTAACAATTAATATTTTCTGCCCTGGATCTTTTCTATACGCTCGTATACATAGAATTAGTTACTGAGATCATAACTGTTGTCATTGAATCTCACTCTTCTATCTGCAAGTAGAGATATTATTGACAGCTGTCCTAATGAAAATGTAATCTATTGAAATGGTTGGAATTGGTTGAAAGAAATACCTTAATTGTTTTCCTCCTTTTTGTTCATCATTTTAAGAAGTAAATTTGTAGAGCCGACGAACCGCGAAACTGGCTTTACAAACAGCACGTTTTAGAATATTTTACACAAAATGTTTATCAAACGTTGATAGGCACAATTATTTAACTAAATACTATTTGATATTTCCAGTTGCAAGTATCATAAATTTTTGATGAAAATTAAAGTATTGTTTTACAAGTAAATAAATAAATGTGACCCAACGTTTTACCAAACCCCATCCCGTACAGGTCCGATCCGTCGAAAGTATATAGGAAATGGCCCATGGACTAAGTTGGAGAGCGCAGAAGTACATCGCTATGCTCTATCGACCACGTCTCCATTGCTACTAAAATGGCAACTCATAACAAACAGATACCCCCACTCTTTATCCGCCAAGGTTATCCCCACCTTGCACGACGCCCCGTTCAAATCATCCATACCTCCCTGCCCAACCCTGTAGAACATGAATAATACTAATAATAACGAATCTCACTCATGCAAATACGTAGCGCAAATATGTCGACCCTCGCGTTCTTGAAGTACTATACCTCCACGGGAGTCCGTGCTGAGCGACAAGAATGAGAAATGGCGTCGCAAATAACTTCTGTGGAATGACGTAGAGAGGCAGTAGTATCGCCTACTTCCGCGTTTTTAGGACATCAAGAGAAAAATTTCGGCCGCAGTCCCGTCGAGAGCTGTATATTACATTCTTTTATTTTTTGCCTGCGTGTCCGCGTAAGAGCAATTTATGTCTTCCTGTGGGACATGGCCAATTGCCGGGGACCCTGCTCTTCGTTCATCACCACGTGTCCCACTCCACACCGCCCATCTCTCTCTCTCTCTCTCCTCTACGCCTAATATACCACGGAGAGGTTCATCCATTCACTGGAAGTGAGACATACGTCATTTTCATGGTTATTACTACTTATTGTACTAATCTAATCAATGAACTGTGAACTGAAAGAAGGAAAAATCTTCGAAAAAATAAAAGTTCAAGGTTACCAATTGAAAAAAAAAAATCTTCCTCAGTGAATCTATATGTTCTCACGTATTTTTTCGTACGCAATAAAAATAAATTCATAGTAGCGTTATTAACGTCTATCATCATTATTATATGAAATTATATTTTAATGACCTTTTTAGAGATATTTTACATTCACACACAAAAAAATAAATGTACAAAATATATTAAAGCAATTAAAAATATAATCGTTATTTGTACTTACGATGTCCGCGACAAAACATAACTGCACCAAGGAATATGATAGTTCAATTTTTCTCTTCGATTAACATTAATGTGTATCGTAACCAATCAGGACTATGTTGGGTCGCCAAAGGTTTTCTCATCTGAGTTGAGTTGGCGTTTTTTAATATTGATTAGACCCTGGTGCTAGTTTCATAGGAAAAAGTGGGATATTTTCAAGATGCGTGGTTCCACCAGAGAATTATTTCTGATCGGTGGTTGACAGGATTTTGCTTAAGTTTAATGTATTTGCATCGTCAGTTTCACGTCCTCCCCGCTATTGATACTCAATTGTTGTGACACATTCCCGTGATTAGTGAGTTAGTGGTTCAGACTGCCACCAGAGATCTTGGTGTGTACTGGTGGAAAAACTGGTAGGAAAATAGGAAAGGATTAGTAGAGAGTGTGATAGGAGTGTGTACTCAAAGTGAAGTCAATTGGACATTTGGTTAACTACCATATGGTAGTTCGTGATCGCGACACTTAGGAGCACATTCTGCTAGCTGACAACACGAGCTGTAGATTTTCTGTATGATATGATGGAAGGAGGACGGAATAAGGGAAAATATTACATATTTTCTTTTCAGAAATTTTGCTATTTCACAAGTTGTTATCAATATAAAGAAAAGTAGATGTGAATAATTGATGTTCAGAATAATGAATTTCAAGAAAAAACATAGTCAATATTAACCTTCATTACACGACGGCAAGTCTATATTAAGTCACTTCCCTTATACCGTATTACATTACTAGCGTATTTTTTGCTAGCAGATGGCAGCATATGTATGTTTCGGGTATGGACTGCGTGGCATCTCTTAAACACGCAGTCAGTCAGTGGCAGCCAGTGTAGGATGGCGGTTGTGTTGCATGAGTGTGCACGAGAACAACGTGCAGTTGTGCGTTTTTTGTGGGTCCAAGGACTGTCCACAGAAGAAGAGCATCGTGAAACGCATCACATGTATGGCGACAACCGTTTCTCACGAAAATTTGTGTCCAGTGACAAGGGACCAACACGTTTGAAAAGGAAAGGCAAAGCATCAGAGATGGGGGGGGGGGGCATCCTGGTCGTCCAGGAGAGGTGTCAACTGCAGTCAGAGTGCAGCGTGTGGAACAAAACATTCGTAATTCGTGGACGTGTGCCCCTCAAAAAATTTTTGGAGACCGTCATTGTGGAATTGATGATGCCGTAATCCAAGAGGATACTTGTTGGCTGCGACAGACAAAACCAAAAGATTTCTTTGCCACTGGGTTTCAAGGACTTGCAAAGAGATGGGATAAGTGTCTCTATGTACAGGGCGATTATGCTTGGGGGTCATGCTTGTGACTGAGTGCGTGATTAAGAGGTCTGTAACACTAGTCTTGATTCTATGGTTAAAATAGAAGTTGGTCGCCAGATTTATGTACCAGAAGGAAGAGTAAGCTTCACTGAGCGTACTTATGAAATTTGGGGCAATTCGGTAGAGTAGAACCGAAATAATAAATAAATTTATAGCAAGTACACGACAGAAATCCGTAGTTATGAAGAATTTGTAGAAGGAATAAAAGAGATAAAAATACGAAATGACAAGTAATTGAAGACAAATAAGAACCAAGAGATAAAGTCGTGGAATTCTGTTCGTAGCTGACTAGTGTAAATCCTAAAAACTAAGATGTGGTATCCTACAGAGAAAGAAATAATATTTCACAATATTTTTTAAATAGGGTAAAGGGAAAGGCGATGGAAGAACCTTTGATTCAAATCTTAAAAGTTCAATTTCGTTAAGCAGTCAGATATTTTTTCTAGCCCTTGTTACATTTATTTGATCATTGATGGATCACATCAGTATTTATTTCAAGATAAAACTCGAACGAAAAGGAAATTCCGTAGGTGTAATAAGTGAAAGGACAAAAATTTTAAGTTTTAAATAAATATTTTTAGTATATACTACAGAAGCCTACACAAAATGTTTTTCTGTTTTATATTAAATTTATATAATTTTTTAGGTTATATTGCTCAAATTGCAAATTGTTTGGTTATATATGCAATTTACATTTTTTACTTTGTTCAATATTACTTAACAGTTTTAAATAACAATGTTGCATACTGTACTTTAATTTAAGGTTTTAAAGAGCAGAATCAGTGATAGAATCTATTCTAAATTTCTGTTGATCGTGAAAATTCAGAACGAAGAGAAATAATGCGAGATATGAAAGCACAGTGTTGGACAGAAGCAGAAAATATCTTCACTTGAGGACACGCGGGGAGCCTCACAATCCCACTTCAAATTATCTCTCATTTCATAGTGGCGAATTCTTTTATAACTAGACTGTTCACAAGTTATAAATTTTATATGCAAAACGTGCTTCTTTAATAATTTTTTTACAAGAATACATGTAACTAGCTAATTTTCTGCAAATAATTCTCACAAACAGTTTAAAAATTAATAATATAATAACCTTGAGAAAAAATTATTTATCTATGAACGCGTATCTAAGTTATGTTCTAAAATATATACTTATTATATATTACAATATATAATTATTATATACAGAATATTAATTTTCTTATGAAATTTATCCTAGCGCTATCCATATAGCTTATTTTATTTAAATATATACATATATTTGGTCTTAATGCAATTGCTTTCCAACAATTAAAACTACCTTATTCAGCAGACCGAAACAATAATTATTTATACTTCAAATAACAACAATATTTATTGATTGGCATGAGGACCAGTAAATTAAATCTATATTTCCTTTTATTCAATACGTTATGATACTGCTCTTTTGTTTCGTCTAATATCACGAATGTAAGAGTTACCGTTGATTGGTTAGTCCTTGGTATTGTCTTGTCGATTAGTATCCCTTTCTTCATTTCTAAATCGAGCTCTCACCCACTCCGATGACGATACCTCCTTTTCCTGAAGCAGCGTTGCGTCGCCATGGCAATGAGTGCTGGCAGCAGGTGATCGCCATTTGCAATGCAAATGCAATCAGCTGATATGTTTATTCATTGTGCTTCCTTCGCTCAACGGTTGAGTGGAGATGGAGAATGTCACAATGGCAGAGAGTGTGCGACGTAATTGATTAAATGTATAGGAGAGAAAGAAATGAAATGGATGAGACTGAATTGACCGAGATAACGAAACTGAGAAAGCAAGGTGATGGATTCCAAGACAATACTGTGCTTCTGTGATGCTTTAGGTCAGAAATGGTCAAAGCTGCCCATCGTGGACTTTTTCCCCGCGCAGGCATTACGCGCGTATGCGAAGGGCAACCCCTATCAGTCACCTCGCTGAGGAGGGGATAGCCAGCGTTGCTTATCGCTCTTTTGTGACTGCCGTGCAGATTGTTTTGTGTTCGCTTATGGCAGAGAAATATCTCGTGCATCTTCGTCTTACAATGCTTGTCATGGAAGATATTGTAATTCGTTGTGTAATAATTGAATATATTGAACGTATAACAATGTTTGAAGATACTGATGATTGTTAATCGAATATACCGTTGCTGAAGAAGCAGTGTAAATAGGTCATCTAGTAAGTAAAGAAAATTTTCATTCCAAGCGCTGTAGGATCCCCCCACCCACCGACCCTACATTGACTCTGGCACTCATCTCGATCATCTACTGACGTTTGTTTAATAGTGTGCGAAATAATTGACAATTACTTCAAATGTGAGAAACGTAGTGGGATTCGGTTTTTTCATGCATAAAAAGTTCTTCCTATTGAAAACACTGATAAGATATGATGATCTCACTTAAAACTCCAGAAACTAAGCGCCAGCCAATGGAGTGACATAATGCTTATTCCCAATCGAAACTAAAAAAAGGGCAGGTTACATATTATACTTATTCTCAACTAGAGAAAAAGAATTCCACATCTCGTGATTGTCAAGGATGTCAAAATTAAACATTAGTATCATCTAATGTGCCAACATTGTTTCATGTGATGTGTGTATGCCATTATGCTAAGACTTCCTAAAAATCATGATTATCAGAAAAATAAAGTAAACCATGTTAGACAAGTTAATATTAAGTCAGAATTAATACAATACTACAAAAATATGATGTTGTTTACAATAATGGAATTGTAAACGACATCCCTTTGTATATAATGGAATTTTCTTGTCAATTTTATAAACTACAACACTGAAATATGAAAAGGCGAGCTTCAGAATTTCCCCTCTCCTGTATATTTTCTGTAATTCGAACACAAGTAATAGTTGTTACGTTTCGCGAAATCCAGCACATCATACATTACATAGCACCATCACATGCATGTATCTCACTCCATTTGTGACCCTTAAACACCATTGTTACTCAGACATCTCTTCTTTCCTTTGCGTAGCAGGCATCGCACGTCCACACGCCTTCGCCATGACAATCGGAGGAAACGAAGCTCTTCAGAGAGAAATTACAACCACACAAAGGCGGACAGACGCACACTGATCCTATCTCAAAGAAGGAAGAGCAGATATCATCTGAGACACAAGAACATCGGATGCGTGAAAAGATTGCAGAAAGACGTCTGTCCCGTTAGGTCACGAGTGTCAGATTCTTTTGTGCCACCTTGCAGACGAAGATGTATTTTCAGGTTTTCAAGTAACGATTTTTAAGATCTAGAAAATAAAGGTTTTTTTATCTATTTCGACATGAAAGAATTTTTTCAACCAATAGTATCAATTAGAATCTTAATATAAATTTTCAAAACTCAATTCAACCTAATTGCTGCTTTTTTTCCTACGGTGTTTTGTGAGAACTTTGGTCGGGGACTATTGATTGAAATATTAGAAATATACGTTTAAAAAGGTAAGATTTGAAAATCAAGTTTTGAGTATGTATGTCAAAATAAAAATTTAACATTAAAAAGTGGTCGAATACTAGTCGTGACTCGGAAATAAAATCAAATCTTCCCATTAATTGATTTAAATTTTCTGTGTGTATTTTTTTAATTTTCTGTTTATTCATATTCTAACGGATATCTTTACAAACTGTCATTGTGACGCACAAATGCACGATAAAAAGTCCTCAGTAACCCATTTTAAATAAAATGAAAGCAGAAAACAAAACAGAAAACGATAGTATAGAAAGCAGAAAGAAATAGAAAACGAAAGCAGATCAACACAGTAGCTTAACAAATTTCTCGATAACGATATTATGAACATTTATAATAGTAAGTTAATGTACTCATGATAACGAAACTCAAAGATATCATAACATCTTATGAATCATATTAGTCTTCTTCACGGAATTCAAGATAAGCCTCTAAGTATTATTCTTAACTCGATTGTAAAAAAAGAATCATTTAATTTCTTGACAATTAGGTCTTATGATTCAGTGAACATTCATCAATAACGTGATGACAGTCTGTATCTTAACTGCGAAGAAGCGTGCGTTATACGTCAGACGTTGACTTGACAGTTCATATTAACATATATATTTAGTACCTAAAATAAAAATAAGCCTCCAAAAGATCTTTTTTGGATTGGGAAAATTACCTATTTAATTTTATCAAATATCTTTTTTAAAGTTCACCATTCTTCGTTAACCCAGCTTTTACCCACTTCACGTGGGGTCGGAGAATGGGGATGGATATATTATAAGATACTTCATTTTGTTTTTGGCTGGGGAATACTAGGGTGCCGGATGCCCTTCTGCCGCACCTCCCCTGAAGCAATGATTATGAATGACATGGGGGTGAATGATTATGAATGATAGGCAGAACGGGAGAACCCCGAAAAAACCTCCACGAACACCGGGTTTGAACCGGCTTAGATGTAGAAGGCGAGTAGCGTTAGGCACTACGCCACGGGTCACCCTTCTTAATGATCACTATTGTTTGCAGTTAAAATATTGTATTAAAAAGAGTAAATAATTTCAGTCTATAGAACAATAATTTGTCACGAAGATAAAATGACAGAAAATAGATTTTGCCTTGTGTAGTAGTGACCGCGTCATACCGTGACAGTTTCGCTATGATACATCCTTTCACTGTCTTGATAGCACGGAGATGTTGAATGGATAAGGGAAAAAAAATGATCAAATAGACCCTCAAACCACGGACTTGAAGCCAAGTTATATTGAAGTAGTGAAGTTAAAGCTTCTCCATTGTTTACTCATTCCAGATTGGCATAAAATGTTGAATCAGTTGAATTTATATTTGTTAACTAAGATTAAGTTTTATTTAACTTCAAAAGGTATTGTCTTCTGGTCAGACAATATTTCAATGATTTAACTGCTTCTCATGATATATAAGTTTTCTCTATCCCATACTACATTATTTCCACTCCTCTTTAATACATCTCCCTCTTTACTTACGACGTTGCCTGTGTTCACTCTGCTCCTACAGTGAAACACTGGATGATCTTTTATAAACGGAGTGTTCATTAAACTAAGAGAAAATATTTTCTAGCTGTTCGAAGAATAACTTCTGCTTCACGACGTCTTCCTTGTGAATTGGACTATAATCGAAATAGCCTCTTCCTTCAAAATGCTTCCTGCCAGCATTACGTTCCTTCGAAGAACGTTATTGATTGAACGAGTGGCGGGATGGACGAAGAGACGCGTGCAGTTCTGTGAAATGAAACGTTATGTTTGGAGCAGAGTTCTAAGAATTCGTTAAAAGTATCTTTTTGTGAGAGTAATGTACTGAATGGAAGCTGAATTTTATATGGCTGACGAAGCTTTCTACTGGATAAAAGAGCATTGAGGTAAATAATTTTTTATTAGAAAAGTTTGTCAGACAGTCGTCTTTTATTAAATGGGTGGTCTTTGTGAGTCTGCTGATGAATATGTTCAAATTTGTGACGATGACTTGGAAGTACTTAAAAACGTAGATTTCTGAGTAAAAGTTGTATAAAAAACAGAAACAGCATTTAAACACCTCTGCATCGCAGCTCTCTCCGCCAAACAATGAATAAGAAAGAATTAATTAAAGTTTCCCATAAAAATATACCTCTTTGTTGAAGTAAAAAGATTTGTTTGGATATTAAAAAATCCTTCATTATCAAGTTATTTTTCCATTGTTTACACGGAAAGAATGCACTGAATTTCCGAATTTTCTAATCAAGATGCACAAATATTGAATAATGCAGTGAAGTAAGAAGTTATTTGACCAGGATTTAGGACAAATTCAATACTTGAAATAAGACACTTCACGTCTTATTCTATCAAGACGCGTCAGTTTTGGACGAACTGACAATCACAGTGCAAGGCATGAAGCTGCGACCATGTGCAATACACGGTATTGGAGTGTCATGGTTGCTTCGCTACGTAACTTGGCTGCTTCAACGACGTCTGGTAGAGATGTGCGTGTACGAGCTCAAAAAGAACAGCTCTCGTGCGGCTCGTAGCCGTAGACGTTCTACGGAGACTGTAATTATAACTTTTGAGCACCACAAACGAAGATCTTTGTTCGACACATGTATTGCAGCGCTGTGATAACCTTTGAGATACGTGGAATACAGGGGCAACGAATTTCATTCGCCTGTTCATCTTAAGCAAAGGTGGGCAAAGATAATCTGAAATTTAACTTCGTTAACCGTTAAGCCGCAGCTCCAAAAGTGAACTTTGATCATCGTTAAGGCATTAGTTTGCTGCTGGAAATTTAACGGAAGTTAAAGACGACACCACATAATTTATTTATTCTTCTTGAAATGAATACCAGTATCACATCACCGATATCCAACTATAATGTGTTTTAATATATTTTAATTGGTTTCGAAAAATTATGTTGATTGAAGAAGATTCGTAGATTTGAAATATAAAAGTAAATAATAAAAATTACACTCAGATATCATGTGCTTGATCCTGTTAGTTATATTAAATCAATAAACTACCCGAAAGATGCGCATTACTGTAGTATTCTGCATTCATCAAACGTTGGGGCACACATAATGCGACATCTTTGAGAAAGACTAAAGGTACGAATACACGGGCAGTGTCTCTCTGTCAGTGTTCGGAGAAATCAGCTTTCAGCGCTGTGTCCACTAATTACACGACAAGTGCTGTGTCAGTGTTTGCACCGACGAAGGCTATGGGAGTGCTCGTGAAATATCACTTCCGTCAGAAAACGCAACCCGCTACAGACACGCTCCGAGACATGTGTTTACGCCAAGTGTGGTTATGTCTGTACATCGTGTCCCCGACCCCAATTAGTACATTTATACAGTTTGAACACACAAACACAGAATAATAGCTTGAAGACTCAGCTCTCGACGCAGCGTCTGCCACGTTGATTCTGAAGCAGTGTTTTACAAGAATGAGTGGAAAAAAGATCACTCCAATAAAGAATATACACCTATTGTTGAAAAAAAAGAATTAATATCATTGGCGCTTATAAAAAGCAGGATTTCATTGTCGTGAAGAAATTCAATTGCTTAGACAATAATATGTTCAATTAAGAATAATTCACAATATAAAGAATTTGAATGAAGAATAAATGTTTCAATATGAAAAAATGAGCATAAAACGATAAAATACGATACAATACGAATCCTTTCTCCTTCGTAGAAAAGCAGCATTAAAAATATACCATAAAAAATGAAACATGTGAAGGTCGTATTTGACAGTCAACCGACAGTCGCGCTGTTACGCCGGAATTCCGAGTTATCGCGTTGAGACTGCAATTCTCGCATCCGGTCACTGGAGCGCCCTGGCCGCGTACGTTTGAACTACCCTTCAGGAGAGGGGGTAAGCGTCTGCTCAGGTCAGACCGCCGCCGTAGCAAGCAGGCTACTAAAAGAATTAATATATCTTCAAGGCGGGAGCGTGAATTTTGACGCACGGCGCAAGCGCATGGCACACCTGTAAGCAAGAGGCGCCTGCCAATTCCAGGGAAGGCTGATACGCAACAAGCAGTATCATTTCGAAACACAGTTAATGTATGTAGTTGGTAAATAATGAATATATCAGTAATATACAGTTTTCAACACCATGAACAAATGTAAACACTTCTCTCTTTTGTGTTATCACCCGATGATTTTCTATTTGCAAGATAAAATACATTAATCTAGTTTGTCAGACTAGTGAGGCTTCAATTCTCATATAAGACAGATAAAAGGATTCGCTCTAAAAATAACAATTTCCAAAACGACTTATACATTATACATAAAAATTAAAATTGTTCGTGACATAATGCAATAATGTAGTAGTTTTGATATATTTGAAATAAGGATAATAATAAGAGTATGTATTCATAGAGCACACAGGTCTTTCGTAACGAGTGAAAAATGTATGTCAATTTATGGCAACAAAAATTTGTGTTCGTTTGATACCAAATGACTTAGGTGATTTAGTAATTCGTATGAAATTAAAGTCTTCAAATATTTCATCTTGGTACGCAGTGAGCAATGTATTCATCACTTTACGTGTCTGTTCTTCCTTCTCGTCGTGTATCCTTCGAGGCAAGTCCTCAGTCATCCGTACCCAACGAATAGTGGTCGACCCGTATTACCATGTGCAGTAGCAACACCGGCGGTCGCTTACAGGTCGTCTCGCACAACGTCCACCTCTGTCCACTCATCAATCACTCAGCGGGCAGACTCTGCGGTGCAGGCGGCGAGGGAGGCGGTGGCCGGTCGTTCAGCACATCTATCACATACCTCGCAAGCAACGCCGCACTCGCAAGGCCACAATCCCAAAAGCACTCGAGAATCTCACTCGATTGACGCAAATCATTCGAATATTTAAGGTCTTTCCATAATACAAGCATAAATGCATTAAAGATTTAAATTTGACTTTTAACTGGATTGAATACGCACTATACTGATTAGATTCTTTTTATAAAGTATTATATAAGACGCAAATAAGTGTAATTATTCTGAGAATTGCTCCTGTAATTTGTCATCATATTTCTGTGAAATCTTGTGTTTAGGAAGACAACATTTTAATTATTAATAGTTATTAATTTTAATTATGTTTTCATATTAAAACACTTTTTCATACCTATTCTATTCATTCCAGTCCAAGGATTTAATTAATTATTTTTGATTATTACTTAATTTTTCATAGAAAATATCACATTGTTTCTCATGATTTTAATTTTCTTTTGAATACAGTGATAGTTTTCATTTGTTTACAGGTGAAAATAATACTCGTATGTTCTTTAAAGTAAACTATTAAGTTTTTTTATAATTGTTATAGTAATTTTCACGATTTTACAAAAAATACAATTGATCATTATTGAGGTGATAACGGTATTATCAAATGGACATATCCAGTTTTATGGCTATATTTTGACAATTATTTTGTACTAAGACTAAAATACATCACCACTATCCTGCTTGGTTGCAGAGAAATATAATTTCTTCCTCTTCCATACATTCATTTGATGTAAAGAAATGTACGTAGGATCATGAGTATTACACTTGTAAGTACCACGCTTGTACTCGACTGGCTTTAACTTACACTCTGGTCTTAAACTCTGTTCTAGTTCACTTGATCACAACTAGTATTCTACTTCTGTTACACGGCGTGAACCACGTAGCGCAACCGACGCCTAGAGACGTTTCCACGGATTGATACTTATTTAATTTCTTCTACAACTCTTCTTCTATAACTCGCCACGGATAACTGTATGTGGCTTCAAGTGCTCAGTAGTTCCAAGAGAAACA
Source organism: Laupala kohalensis (assembly GCA_002313205.1). Classification (NCBI taxonomy): domain Eukaryota; kingdom Metazoa; phylum Arthropoda; class Insecta; order Orthoptera; family Trigonidiidae; genus Laupala; species Laupala kohalensis. The sequence continues at coordinate 176,330 of NNCF01127353.1, forward strand.
CGACGCAATGCACAGCAAATACTATTATATCCCTCCTGAGAGCCCCGTGATATTAATAAATTTAATAATAATAATAAATTTATTGTCAAAAAAGCAGTACAAACTGCGTATGACCACGTACAAGACAACAAAATAATTTACTCTCCGGAAGCAAGCAAAAGACCATCCCATCCATTCCAATCAAGGGCCCTAAGGCAGAGGTGGATTCAAAAATTTCAGCAAAAATTCCTAGATAAGATAAAAAGTTAGCTGCGAGTTATAATACTAATAGAATGTCAATATGTTTGTAATTTAACACAAAAAAATTATTTTACATGTACAAATTATTATCGAACTATAGATTATTCTGAGTATAGTGTTTAAAAATCATAAGAATTGAAATAACACTAAATTCACGATTTATTGTTACAATAAACACGCCCCTAGACAAAGCCTGGAGAACCTGTATAAGAAATCCGCCTCTACCCGAAGGAAAACCGGAGCAAAACCCGGGCCAGGATGGGGCTACAGAATTAATGTACACAACCTTGCCAAAGTTGAGTGCACGTAAAACTAAATTAATATAAATCATAAGACAACATACTCATGCAAGAAAATAGTTTTTGAAATTGTTATAAGATATTTAAAATGTACTACAGCAATTGAGTGATAAAGTACAAGACGGATTTAACTTTTATTGAAATCAATCAGTCGAGGATTCATCATGCAGTCGAGGATTGAGTAATTTGTTAGATAATTCGCTTTCAATAGTAGCAGAATAAGTAATTGTATATGTTCGAATGTGCCTTTTTTTCAATTTCGAACATAAAATAGGGGAAAACGCAAGTATTGTGTGAGCAAGCCAGGGACATAGTTTTCCGAGTGAACATCTATTTCAAGTGAGAATCGACAGCGGGATGACCGTTTTTAAACGTTGCCAATGCTCAGGAGCTGAAAGCCAATGCGTCAAGAGAACTGTTGCTAGAGATAATACTCGTAAATTTGTCCTCGATGCAAAATTAACTCTATTTTGGTCTGTTTGGTCATATGCCATGATCCGAGGAAATTTCTATATTCAACAATAGTTGCAAACACAGCTTAACACAGGTGCGCAAGCACGAATCCGAGATGGCGTGGGTGACTTGTAAGTAAATACAGTTCATGAGCAGATACCAATAGGAAGGTGATGCAATACAAATTTTCGTGTTGTCCAGCGAAAACCCAAAAATATTTATTTTTACTTTTTCAAGGGTCCAAATTTTCTACTTATTTATACAGTTTGCTGGAGTATATGAATTTGTGAGTGGTTGTGTTCGTCCATTTCATTTAATGGATCTCACTAGTCAAGAAATATGATTGAGGAATACGAATAGCATCGTGAATTATTAAGGAAATTAATAATTTGGTAGGTAATATGAAATAAATTTGTACAATTGGATTACCAAATATAAATAGGCTTCCACACAGGGTCAGGTGAGGTCATGAGCTGACCTCGTTACCTGAGGACGGAAAAGAGCCCAGATAACGTAATATCTATTTGTGGAGGGAACGACGGTATTCATTGCTTTAGAAAGATTGCGGATTAAGACATTACCGTGTGAAATACCAATTGCTTCACTGCAATGCAATAACTACAAAATACAGCAATCTGGTCAAAAAACGTATAATGTAATTGAGTAAAATCGTAGAAATACAACACATTTTAAAATGCAAGCGTAGGATGTTTTTCAGCAATACTTTTTATGTAGAATGAAGATAGTGATTTAAACGTATGACAGAACAACAATAGATATTTATAAATGAAACTTAGAAAAAATTGATGAAGGAATAATATGTTTTGGTATTCAATATTTCAAGTAAAAATGAATTTGTTCCTTTTTAATGTTTCACTGTTTGATATTCCTTTCAGATTTTTAAAGCATTTCAGTCGCGATATAAATCTAGTTTGTAATCATTATAGTTTTATTTGTTTTGGGTAGTGAAATAAACAATTCACTATCTATTGAATATGAATTCTAAGGAGAAAATTAACATTACAAGTCTCCTAATATTTCTTTACCGAAGGTCAAACTTCTAAATCTACGTTGGTTCATCTTACTATATTTTTATTGCCAAGTATTCTCTTAGCTCATCATAAGATTATTGGCTACTGTTTTTTTATTGAATATCTTCCTCCTTTTCTGTTCCTCCTTTTGTTCCTCCTTTTCTGTTCAATGACAGACTGACTTGTAAATAATAAGGCAGTATTTTTTGTAAGTATTCTTTTAAAAAGTACGTGTTTCTATATTTAGAATATTCGTACAAATGCTTCATAGAAAATATAAGCACACTATGTGTTGAGGTCCTGTGTTTAAGGAAAGTAATTGGAAACCAATAAATTTCCGCTATATACTAAGTATTGTATACTCAATTGTTAATGTAAATTTTAGCAATAACGTGATATGCTCGAAAAGAATAATATTTGTGTTCTAGGAATGCATTTGTTCTGGACAACGCCATTAGCATGCAAAATATTATTCAATTTATTCTCAGCACGTATTTTGAAGAGAAACGCCTCTTCTATCAACTTAGGAACCCAGGGCACGCATAGTTTGAAACCATCTCTAATTACTGATGCATCAGTTTAGCTTACATCCATATTTACATGTTAGGGACGTGTCCCGATCGTATATCCAACAACGCAGTTCAAACAGTCGATTGCCATAGACACGCCAGGAGCTAAGCACTGAATGCAACCCGCCCAACAACTGATCTGTTGGTTTTCTCGTTTTGAAGGCTTCGAATGCGTGGGACTCGCATGCAATAGAGGAAAAAGTGAAAATGCTTCGACTTGTGACACTCAACTGTGAGATTTGGATTTTTAAAAAATCACTTCAATAATAAAAAAAACTTTCTTTTCTATCTGCAGAAACGTCTCAACGTTCAAAAATCAGAAATACGTACAATGAAATAATATTTATTTATACATGGAACTTGAATTATAATTATCAAGAAATCGTAAAAAATTATGTAATAAAGAAACTCTGTTATTCTATGAAACAGCAACTGCACTACTGTAATTCACATTTTAACAAAAATAATACAAATTCGGAAGTAAAATGTGCCCTATTTTTAAATCATCCTGATGAGTTAATCTACGAATGAACTAATAAATAAAGAAAACATTCCGTCTAATTTTTTATAACTGTGAAGATATATTAACATGTTTCAGTTTCTATACCTACTTCAGCTCAGCCTATACCGTGTTCAGTTGAAAGATTACAAGGCTTACTCTATGTAAACAAAGTGGGAATGTTTCCCTTCTAAGATTCAACTACAAGTATCCACGTCATAATTTTTTTTAAACATTTCAATTAACATTTGAGTATCCCATCTATAACTCACAAAATCCAAGGTTCTTTTTCTTACCTTCCGATTTATTCGACTGTCTACTATTTTCACCTCGCATACTTCTGATCTCTTGCTCAAATTTGCATAAACAATCATATCGCAAGATAGAAGTTTGTTCATTTGATCTTGAAGTCTCCCCATTTTATTTATTGGCATCCCTCGACTAGTGTTGGTTTTCAACCACATTGTAGCATCGCCGATTTAACTATAGGATTTTCACATTTTGTTTCATTATAACATTTATCACCCGAATCATTGTTTTGTCAAGATTTTTCTGGATTTGTTTTTTCAATCTCAAATTGGAATTAATTTTAAAATGATATCTATAATATATTATATAATTATTTATGTATATGGTTATTTGTTTTTGTTGTAAAAAGACTACATAGCTTTTATTAGAATGTTTAAACTGGTTCAGAATGTCGGAGTTAGAATATTTTATAGAAGTAATAATAAGTTAAAGTAAATCTAAATTTCTTTATAGAAAGGAAATAAAATATATTGATTTATAAATTAGTTCTCAAGATAAAGATTGATTACACTTCAAGGAACTGAAGAAAAGAACTGTTACTATAAAAATAACAGTATTTGCTTTTCGTGAAACGCGATTAACAGTTTCAGTACTGTTGCCTGATTGATTGCATAAGCAGAGTATAGCATGTGTAAAAGTACTGTAGATATACCATCTATTTTGGTCTCCATGAAATTGTATTCATAGATGCAGGCATGAGCGCGATTGGAAAATAATGAATAAATTCTACACAATCTGTGAATTAACATAAAAGACGACGGGATCTCATAATATGCACTGCGCATACGGCAATATTGGCAATATAAATATATTTCCAGTATTCGTTTTTCTCTGCACAAACTCTAGTCATATGTGTTGACTAAACTATAATTGTATTGACCTCTCCAAATTAAAAAAAATAGAGTATACGTCACGATTTAAAACAAAAATTGTTCCGCCTTAGCGTTAAAATATATCACTAATACCAAAGTTATATTTTCATATAATATTTTAGCATTATTTCAAAATAGGTAAATGAGAGTAGCTGAGTATTGTCATGAAATGTAAATTTCATTAATTAAAATCGGAATGATAGATCGCCGTAAATTCGCTCAGTTGGGAGAAAAAGCGTCAGACTTGTCAAATATGTTGGTTTGGAGTCAGGATGCACCGGATGTTGCTTATTCTAGACCGGAAGTGGCGTCTCTAAAAGTATTGAAAGCGCCACGAAAAAGAATCGCAATAGGACGTAACATTGCGCAACATGACGCAACATTGCAGGGGGATGACGCTACTTCGGATGATATTCTCTTATCAACGCCTGTCTGTTCTCGAACCGACACAGGAATCCGGGATTGAACCGGGGATCGCAGTCTTACGCTTTTTTCCCAACTGATCGATCTTACGGCGATGGGAGACGACGACGACGACGACGAATCATCCTCGACGATCGTTGAAGAGAGACTACACCCTCATCATGGCGTAGTGATACTAAGAAAGTAGTGTCCCCTCCACCAGCCATTGACGTCATTCCGCCCCCCAACACACGGGGAGGGGGGAAAGCGCATCCTTACCACATCTGACGTCCTTCTCATACCACCACATCAGGGAGGGGGGAAAGCGTATCCACACCACCATTGACGTCACCACCTCTGACGTGTATAACAATGTAGTAAAATATAATATAAAAATTAAAATACTAAAAACGTTAAAAAAAATTAGCTTTCATTTTCCTTACATCTACATCCAGTTAGGGCACTTTTCCCCTTCCAATATGGCGGAGGGGAATGACGTCAGAGGTGGTGACGTCAAATGAGGGTGGTGGGGGCAATGACGTCAATTGTTGGTGGAGGGTACACTACTACTTAGTTACACTTCCGCCGTGCTGATGCAGTAGTCTCTCTTCAGCGGTCGTCGATGATGGATCGTCATCATCGTCGTCGTCTCTCACCGTTTCGGTCTAGATAAGCGCCACTTCCGGTCTAGATAAGCAAAATCCGGTGCATCCTGACTCCAAACCAACACTTTTCCCCCCACCACTCACATTGTCATGGCTCCGAACCGACTCTTTTCATGCCAAACCGCAAAACTGCACTTCCAGTGACAAGCTTTTATCAGCTCTTATCTGGCACTAAACCGGCACAAGTATAGTTGTTACTGCAGTTTTAGAAAAAAGTGGGAAAACAATATTTGAAGCGTATTAATGTCGTAAATAAGCAACATTTCAAATCTATTTAATTATGTTATTGATTTTAACTCATATAATTTTATAGCAACAATTTTACTAAATTATGACAAACGTACAATTATTTTCTAGTTATGTATATTCAAAGAAAAACCGTATACGTCGAACAGACATTAAAAAAATAATTACTTTAAAAGAAAATAATGATAGATAATATACTTCACGCAGTAAGAAATGTAATATAAGCATCTTGCAAGCTTTTTGACTTTACCCGACGAACGGACGAAGGACAAAAGTGTAACATCAAACAATGTGAGCCTCTTGAGACGAGAGCTACAATGACGACAACACAGGAGCTTCCTGCGACATGCACAGGAAAGGCAGTGAAGCAAAGGTAAAGGACAGAGTGAGAGAGAGGGAGAGAGAGAGGAGTGTGTGGGGAACGGACAAACATCCGCAGGCCTACTGAGCACTAATTACCTTAGTGCACTGAGTGCGGTAGCAAGAGTTGAGACACGGTGTGTCACAGTGGAAAGTAAGTAGACCGTACGGAACAAAAAAACTCGTTGGTAAACTCGGTTTAAGCAAACAAATATTGTGCTGTGTTTTAACACATTTAATGAATGAATAAAAGAGTACAAATACATTCATCATCATCATATACATTAATACGCAAATTATCCTAGAAAATTATAGTTTCTTTTCTGCGGGCAAAGTTAATCGGTCAAATGAAGTGTCTTATTAATATATGTGTTCGCGATATTGTTATAAGAATGGTTAGATGAGGCAGTGATGTCAATTTTCGGAATAAAGTAAGCATATAACTCATATTTCTTCTTTCACCTTTTCATTTGGATCATTCTTTGTATAATCGGGCAAAAAAAGTCGACCATCGCGAACTTCAAAATATTTTTTTTCTAGTTAATTACGTCGAAAAATGAGGTTTCTGCCCATTTATTCTATATTTTTGTCATTTTTTACCATTCAGTGAATCCAAGTTTGCTTTGAAATAAATCAAGTCTATATGAGCAGCAAATGAAAAATGCTTAAAAAGTACTCTCCTAAAGATAATTATGAGTTCAGAAAAACTACTTAAATCGTGAAATATAATACCTCGACATAATTGACTATATCTCTTTCATTTTGGTAAAAGTTTCATCCATTTTTTCATATGAAAATTCAATGCATTTGGGTATTTTTAAATAACAATCGCGAAAATCCATGATATTGTATTTTGGAAAATTAATTTCCCAAAAATAGTAGCTTTTGAACTCAAAAATGGTCTTCGTTTCACAAAAATAATATAATAATTTGATTGAAAACATTAGAATAGGTTCTAATCTTTCCGTATAAAACACCATAATTATCTTTAGGAGAGTACTTTTTAAGGTTTCTTCATTTGCTCTTCATATAGGCTTGATTTATGTCAAAACAGGATTGACTCAATGGTAAAAAATGACAAAAATATGGAATCAATGGACGTAAACCTCATTTTTCGACGTAATTAACTAGAAAGAAATGTTTTTAAAGTTCGCGATGGTCGACTTTTTTTTGGCCGATTATACAAAGAATGACCCATTTCCGAGATTTAAAAAATTTAATAATTACTTCAAGAAAATAGACTACATGACCCATTTTGTTGAAAAAGATGGGTCATGATGTGTTAATTGACTACTTAATTCCGAAAATTGACATTACTACCTCATCTAACCATGCTTATAACAATATTCGTTAGGAATTACACGTGAGTTATGTAATGCCTCATTTAGCATTATTATATACTATTCATAACTATTCTGATGTCCTGTTTACATTGCAATTCTTAATATGAAATCTTGCCTTCAACTAGCTGACGAGGGAAAGTAATATCCGCCTTATTTTCCCGGTAAATAAAATAATCTTGAGAAATAAAATAAATGTTCATATTATTGTTCAAAATATTAGTTTCATTCAATTTTCTTCCGCTGGTCTAATAATACAAGTGACATTTCCCTGAGTAGATGACTAAATCTATCACTCTAACATTCATAAACGCTGAGCGGAAACCATTAGAGATAGGAACTTGGAATGTTTGCGGGTTATCGCTCATATATTGCAGCGACTCGCTAAGAAAGGAGTTTTTGATTAAGATTTCAATGGATGGTTTTGGGTGGAATTAATTTTTTTAAATTTTTTATTTATGCCATGACAAACTACGGGGTGAATACAATGGTTTATTGGGGAATAACACTTATCCAATACAAGCTATATACAGAACTCTAAAAAACTCGTTATATTTGAGAAACCACTCCTTTTCTATTCAAAATAGAAGGGTTAACTTAAGTTGCATGAATATGTGTGGTATACCAAATAAGTGGTTCGTATGTAGAGATCGTCTAATTATTTACATCATACTCAATCTTTCAAAATAAGGACAAAATGGAATTATTATTTTCTAATGATACTAGTTGGAAAGTATCGTGGGACTCAGGAGATGCTAAAAATAGAAAGAAAAAGTAAAGATTTTGCATATTGAAATGCACAAGATCATACATGTTTACACGGGAATTTTTATCAAAATACATTTGAGAATGAATGAGATTAACTGAAATTTAATTTACTTGGTATACAACATTTCAGAGCTTGGTGTAATACAACTCTGTAGCAGTTTTGAACATTCTTCCTTGGTGAATGATATATTACAATTAAATCTGATATACACCAATATTTCTATTTATTAAATGTTGTGTAATGACGTATCACATAGGAAGGATAAAATTAACAGACATAATGCTGCGTTTTGTATTTAATTGTGATGTGCTGTGTAAAAATGATCTTTTTTGATGTACGCAGACAAAAAAGAAGTCGTTTCAAACATATATATATCAAGGAACTTATATTTAAGCAGTTGATAAAACAATCCGCAAATTAAACATAATGTCCCTTACTGTGTAGCAAATGAATGAATAGAAGAAGATATCTCCGAAGAACATATCTCCGAAGAACATATCGAATACCAATATGGGAAAATAAGCATATTTAAAAGGGGAAATTTACAAGCTATCTTTTTCCCCCACTTCTGGTCATAATAATTAATGTTATAAACTCAGCGTAATAAATATTATTTCATACGAGCTTAGAACCCTATCACTGCAGGCGAGACTTTGGTGCAAAGGTTATTTCTAATTCACAATCACAAGGGACCGTCTTTATTTATTATTTTCTTTGCATATATTTCGTAGGAGTTTTCGCAAATTTATAAATATTATATGAGCAGACCAGTCGATACATAGTTCCAATTTTTTGTAGCTTACTTTTTTATTTCAAATATACAAAAGTTCAATCAACACAATTTCTTTAATTAATTTCTTCCACAAATTTTAGTCTTCAATATAATAAAAATATAAACCTGGCAAAGTCTACATTCTGTAAACAAAACGTTGTGTAGTAAAAAATTATGTTTTAAAATTAATAAGTGCATCAAGTATCACTGTACAAGTATAATTGTAAATGCAAGCTGTCGTACTATAAACAAATATATCTATATTACTTCTCATTATTTCTCGTCCATCGGAATTTATTATGAAGCCATAAGAGGAACCTTCTATCAGATATATACATGAACAATAGTTGTACTCCAGTTAATTTTTAAAAATATTTTTCTGTGATATGTCGTGGTTTAGGGCTACCTCTGTACTAGATTTCATGGAGCTTTGTTCAGAATTTGGAGAAAAAAATCTTTAAACATTAGTTGACTTTCACATTTATTGCATAAGTACGAATAATATAAACGAAAGCTATTTCGTTTACGGACCTGCTGACTATTGTCTATTTTTAAGCATCCGCAATATGTAGTAAAACTAGAAAATTAATGTAACTAACATTGTGTATGCTAATATGAATGTTTACAATTATTTATCAAGACTATTTTATTGACTTGAATAGCATGAAATATTATACTTTCCCCCATCTGGTAGGAGTAGACGAGTTTCACGTGGTTCCATATGCAGCATTAAAAATGTAAACAGGGTATCAGCATAGTTAGGAATAGTATATGATAATATACGATTGAGCATTACCAGATGCCTTAATGTTGTCCTTTGCTACGACTCAAGTAAAGTAACATCCTTTTCAAATTCTTTACTTGATGCAATTTTAAAACTGTTATCTCGGAAAGTAAGAAGGGAAAGATAGAGGTATAGGAAATCATCAACACATATTTTAATGATCTTAAATACGATACTTTATTTGTGTGATTTGCCCCGTCCGGTTATGCAGAAAATGAATTATTATTTTCTTAGACATTTGCTTATTAATGTATGTAATAGATCGACGAATCATACCAAAAGATAAAGATATAATTCAAATGAGGAAATTGAAATATGAAAGCGAAGATACCAATATAGCAGGTTTCATGGATCCGACGAGACAATCCGGACACGAAATAAAACTTCGGCCGGCGGCAGCTGCAACCGAAATGACTGGGGTTGAAACAAAACGTCAAGCGAGAGCTACGTGAGAGACAGTGGAAATTAGAGCTCAGGAAATGCTCCAGGGATTGCCAAGATGAGCGCTGCAATTATAATATTACATCTATATAAAGCCTATTATAAAACCTATGCGTCTATTATAAAGCCAATTACATCTACAAATTCCAATACGGCGGATATGAATTTAATCACGTGAAGCCACTTCACTTGCTTATTAGGTGACATAAAATGTTTACATCTATTTTTAAATTTACATATCGTTTAAAAAAATGAACGATATTGTAAATATTTTCATGTTAATACGATAATAATTCTATCTAAACTTTTTTAGCTGGAGACATTTAAAAGAAACCGTACGGAAATATTTATGGGTAAAAAAGAGATTTGCAAAGACTTACATCTCAGAAACTCTACTTCTACTGCTTAATAAAATCCTCATCTGGGGTCGGAATTGCTCCTCATCCTTCTTTCTAAAAACTCGCGAAAATTATCATTTAAATACTAAATACTCTTTTAATTCTTTTTCGAAAGAATAGATCTATCCTCAGAACCGCTCCACCATCCTCAGTTTTTTTATTTGTATTTTCTGTATATAAGGGTGGATTTAGCGATTTAAAAATGGAGGAGGGTGGAGGTACTTTGGCCTTGAATTCGGATTCAGTGCGTCAAAATACATAAGAATAAATAGGTCTATTCTGTGGAACATACGATTTTGTTTGTTTTGTTTGCCTATGTGACCTGTGAATGCTTTGGACGTTGTTGACAACACTACGTCTCTTAATTGCTGAAAGATTTAAGTGCGTAATCTTTATTAGAATGACGCAGTCTCCCACTAATCAGGTGGTGTTGAAACGTTTGAGCAATTAAGAGACGTAGTGTTGTCTGAGAAAATGCAATAAATTTACGCTATTATTGCATCCCAGAGGAAGGACAGGATTTCTCCGTATTTTTGGATACAATATCCCATCCTTCTAGTTCGCATACCGTAAGTCGAGATGTCACAATCTAAGGGGGATACTATCCAATGTTTGGGTCACAATCTAAGGCGGAGGAAGAGAACGATATCTCCAATCCAAAGGTTTGGAGATATCATGCTCTTCATCTGAATTTGGATCTCGCGTCCAAACCTATGAATTCTTATTATTGTAATAATTGAGTTCTCTTAGATTGCGGTGAACATCACCGCCAGGTAACAGATTAATCATGTTACGTCGAATGAAAATGGGAGACGGGACCGGGATTCGAACCCGGGACCTTGAGCTCTACGCGCTCATGCGCCTACCAACTGCGCCATCCCGTTCGCCTCTCGGGCCCGTCTACCATTCTCATTCAACTTGTGAAACCCAAAGACCTCTGAGGTNTTCATTCGACGTAACATGATTAATCTGTTACCTGGCGGTGAGGTTCACCGCAATCTAAGAGATTTCTATGTTTGTGAACCAGAAATGGAAAATAATACCCAAATCAAGTACTTCCTAAGGGAGTCGCCTCAGATGAGGAATCTAGTCTCTACGAGACCACCTGAGAGGTCTTTGGGTTTCACAAGTTGAATGAGAATGGTAGACCAGCCCGAGAGGCGAACGGGATTGAGTTGTTCATATTTTTATTTCTTTCTATGTTCTGGAAATATTTCTCACTTATACTTAAAGAATATTTTTACACTTATACTCATAAAAATGTTTTTTTCTCCGTAAACATACCTAGAATCTTGTGCGATAAATGGAAATGTTCTTTCAGAATTAGTGTACAAATACATTTTCATTAAAAAATCAAAATGCTTTCAATGGTGGCTGAATAGAGTTGGCCTAGATCATCAATAATTGTCCCAAGTAACTGTGTTATACAAGATACGGAAATCATATTTTAAAGTTGTGATTTGAAATCTGAATAAATCTGGATTTACGGAAGAAGCAAATCTTGTTAATCATATGTTACAAACATGAAAATTCTCCAGGATATCATTATGTGTCAAACGTTTTACGACACGCTTCCTTATACAGAATTTCAGTCTTGGAAATTCTTTGGGAGTGACGTAAAAATATTTCTGACATTGGAGGAAAAATTTACTTGGACGAAACTAAATTTTAAATTATTCACCGAATTGAATAAGGAATCCCTACCCAAGTTGTTTTTGTAAAGTTTGGACTTGTATGCTCATTAACTGGTTAGGAAATACAGCATGGAAATTTGAATTTTACTCTATAATTTGCAGACGGAAAATATAAATCCCTCTCGATAGTAATTAAACATTGTTGATGTAGTTGAATCAATAAATATGACATTTCGTCGATATTCGTATTACATACAGAAGATTTGGATGATTTTTAATCAATATTCTCATTGCATACTATTTCAGTCAGTTGTAAGCGAATTGACATAAAAAAATATATAATCTATTCTACAATATTGTAAATTTACATCATAACATACTGTTCATCAGCGGACTTGCTGCTGTGCCTCTGATAACTTTTTATTATAACAAATTATAAGGATGTTTGTTTTGTCATACCGTATCATTACCATGTTTTATTACGATCACTAAGGGCATATGAAAAAAGTCATTTTTATTTCAACTTTTTTGTGTCATTATCTATCATCATTTAATCATACTTAAACAGAACATGCTACGTTCTTCTTCAAAGTTCGTCTTCAGTCATCCGACAGCGACGTTACTAGAACCAGGGTTCTTTGGTTCTCGAGACGAAGACATTACCACTGGGTCACTAGGAGGCGAGAAAAAAGTGACGAGAGGGAATCGAACCCGGGGTCCCCTGATATGTATATTGGAGCAAATGAACCCGAGTTCGATTCTCGGCTCTTCACTATTTTCATTAGACTGTAGACATCACATTTCTCCGTGTGTTGGAATAGGAAACCAGGGGAGCAAATTTACGAATGGCCAATAACAAGTTAACTAGGCGATAGATCGTTTCGTCTTATAGACGACGTGAGATTCAGCTCTTGCCACGTCATGCTAGTTATTAATTTTATAGTTGCTTCCGTTTCGTGTAGAGGTCATTTTCTGTAGTTCTCTTACCGCTAAGTGAATATTTACGTGGGTAATACAAGTCCAGGATAACATATCACGGAGAGATTTGAAGTTCTTTTCACAATAACAGTCCAGTGGTTTCTTGAATATCCAGTAGTACAAAAGGTTCGTTATCTTGGTGTTAATTCTGGTTAAAGTGAAGAGTGGGGCAGGGTTGTAAACACAAACAAAGGGACAAAACAGGTAAAAAAATATAGGAAGACTCATGTGGTGAAGAAGAGAGGAAATACGTAGTATTTATTGCCTAGGGGCTTTTAGTTATTTCAGGACCAAAACAAATTGTTGAATGTATTTGCTGCAAAAGTGAAAATAATGAATCTTTTTAGCTCGATATCGTTCTTTCATCGTAACTCTAAATAAACGAGCATAGTTTTACGTAGTTTTACGATATTTTAATTGTGAGTCAACACGCGCCTCTGTCCAGTACTGCGGAATGCGAAAACGTGCGCCATAACTGAGGAACATACTCCTAAGTACCTCCACCAATAAAAATGATTTTTCTTTCATTCACATATGTAACGAATAATCTTTCTTAAATATGCGGTAGAAAATTATTTGAAGAACAATCTGACACGAAAATATTTTAAATTGTTTCCCTAAATAAAAAAGAGTGAAGAAAAAACTGGAAAACTCTGCCTCAGTCTCTTTTACACTGCAGAAAGATTCGCAAATAATTTTTGACTTTTGCTTTAGAGTCGTATATTTTATTTCACCGAAAATGTAAGTATGGTACACATCAACTCATATCGTCTCAGTTCACTTAAAATAAATAAATAAACATTTTTATTTGAAAAATACCCTGTAGAAAGCTCAATTAAACAATAGAAATCACTTATGTGAAAAACAGTGACACCTTATAATTCTGGTTAAATTTATGCGTATTGTTAAAACTTAATGTCCCTTATCAGCATTGAACAAAATGTAACAAAATGTAGTACAGTAAGTGATATTAGTTTCAATCATGTACCGTACTTAATTTCAATCTAAATTTACTCTCGAGGAAAAAAATCAATCATTATTTGGGAACAACACTCACATTTATAGCTTTTATCTTGATTTTAATAAAGTATAACAAAGTGAACAGGTAAAAAAAAACAAATTTATTTTCGAAGGAAAAATTAAGTATTAATGCTATATTAATAACATTTAAACATCACATGGGAATCACATAGGGCCCGGGAGGCTAATGGGTTGGCGCAGTTGCGCATGAGCGCGCTCAGCTCAAGATCCCGAGTTCGAATCTCGATCCCGTCTCCCATTTTCATTTAACATAACATAATTAATTTAAACATCAATTGAGAGTTAAAACGATGGGTAGAAAATATGAACCGTCAATAAAGAAGCATAAGAAATAAAAATGTTACTGGACTTGGTCTAGAGATAAATATCAAATTACGAGGATTGTAAGACTAGGAAATATACTTAATTACTGTATATTTGTCTGACTTATTTTGAGATTCATTGTATATTTGGACGGTGGGGTCTCAAATAGCTTTGAATTCATAATTTTAGAGGGTTTCGTAAATGAACTCATAATTTTAGAGGGTTTCGTATTGAGTTATTTGTCATTAATAAAACTATTTTATCATAAATAAGAACCCCTTCAATGAGTGCAATTTTCAAATAACATATATTATAACAAGAACCTATACTTGCTAACCTTGGTTTGCATAATAAAACAATGACATTGATAAATATCAACCTATTACAGCAGAGAATTTATTATAACTGGAATGAACCTATACTTAGTGGATATAAATCAAGGTTCCACTAATCACATAATAACATGCACAACACTTTAAATTCCATGTTGTTAAAATTGTCAATTAAAATCACAACGTTTGAGTAAACTGGATCCATTATCAATTGATTTTCAATTTCATTTATAATAACAATTTTCAAATTTAACAGGAACCGATTTTTTATATCTACAAATATTACTCTTCTTACTATATATCGGATTGAAATAAAATGACAAGATTCAAAATTGGATGTGATCTCACGGAAATTCAATTCAATCCAGAACATTAAGTTGAAATATACTTAATAGAATATAGACTCAAAAAAAATGAAGAAGATAAAAGACTATTATAATTGAAAGTATTATTTTGGAGAGAAAATGTAGGGGAGAGAGATTAGGCTGAAATAAAACCTCGTGAACGGACGCGTACAGAAGAAGATATCGAGACGAATATTTCCTAAAAGATAATCTTCATTGGAAGAATGTACAAAGGGAGATAAAAGACGAACAGTGTCCGTTTTGAAACCCCTGTCGGAGACGGAACGAGTGTCGGTGAAGCAAACGGAGCTCGTGACAGAGCCGCGACGTGGTTGCCAGGATTTTTAATTAAAATTATAGAGAACATGGTAAGAGAGCTGCGAGGCACAGAACGCGAAATTACCCTCGTCTTTGATTCAGGATATTGTACCGAGGATCCAACTCTGTAAAACCACTTTCCTACCCGGATAGCAGGTGGATTAATTTTGAATTTTACGTCGTCGTCTTATTTCTTTTAATTTGTTCGTGGGATGAAGGCACACCACTATGCTTATAATGGCGGATCAATAATTCAATTATCAGCATAAATCCGTTTGTGTGTGCATTAGAATTATGATAGTATATGCAACCGCTATGAACGTTTCAGTTTACTTTTAATTCAAATCGATACGAACCTGGGATTAACGTAAGAGATCCATGTAGTGCGCTGTCACAAGTTCTAGCAACGTTACGCAATCTTTTCATAGTTGCGTTGTCTTAGAGATGTGACAATATTCACGTTCGGTATTATCATATTAATTTATCATTAATTTATAATTCAATTGCATTTATTATCTAATCCTTAAGCATATGCTCTCCTACGCTTCTCCACTTCCTATCTTAAAAAAGATACAAGCAAAAACTAAGATTTATTATAAAATGTATTATTATTGTTATTGTTGTTTCATCATTTCCTTACGAATATCGATGTTTTGGTTTCATTTGTTAACCAGTCCAGTTTGCAACAAGCTTCCTTACGATCAGGCTTTTCAATTTCGTGCTTTTAAAACACAGGGTGTGAGCTGTTCTCAGTAATTCAATTTCCTGCACTTTACTGTATTTATTATTATTATTATTATTATTGGATTGCACACATATAGGTCATTAAAACCCTCGATAAAATTTAAGTCCATCGATTAAAACAAATGCAATACATATAAAAATATTAAAACTACTTACAATAAACCTAAAAAATTGTGGCAAGTAAAAATTCATTTCTCGTTTGTATTCTACTAACCAGTTACTTTTTATATTTCATCTTCATTAATCTGTTATAAACATTTTTATTTGTTTATCATTGTATGAAGTAATAACTCATTGTGATAACCATATATTCACATGTAATACCATTTGTAAGACGTAACGGGAAATGTTTGTGCTTGTTTATATCGGTCGAATAATTAAAAACGAAATTCATTAATAGTAACCGAAGTACTGCCTTATGGAGCTGCATTCTTTAGAGAAAATTTCGACTGCATTTAAGTCTCTTGACTTAAATTTATGTAATTAGTAATGACATAAACTTGACAAAGATAAAATAAAAAATGACTTTTATACGTAAGTTAATATAATTAGAATACGGTACAATAAATAGTTATTATATCTAAAACCATCAAAATGATACAACTTATAGCATAAAATAAAAATAGTTAATTTTGTAGTAAATTTTGGAGAAAAATGAATTCAAAGAGTGAATAATGATCCAAATACGAAGAAATTCAAAGAAATCAAATATAAAGTAATGGTGGCTGTTTGTATAGAAACAAATATATTACAGCAAAACACGCATGGAAAAAACCTAATCATTATAAATTGGAGAGATACATTTCGTCACATGTACCTCTACTTTCTCATATACGAATTGTTTAGAATATTTTGTAACCGTGAATATACTTTGCAGGTTCACCGATACTGAAGAAGAGTTGTCTCATTTCCAATTATACAGTATACATAAGGAAAGTATTGTAATCGGCCGAAAAAAATTCGGGATCACTACAGACCTATACGGATTGGCGCCAAGAGAGTCTATTTCCCAATGATGTCCAATGTCGTATGTGTATGAAGTACTTTTTTTATCCAGTAACGATCAAATTTTTTCTTCCAAATTAAACTAGACGATTATACAATCTTGGAGACGCTTTCTTTGAATTTACCCAATGACGGAAATGCAAAGATTTCAGCATGGAATATAAAAATTGTAGCTGTATTTCAAATTTTCAGATACGTTGGTAATTTCCAATTTTTGTAAGAATTTGAGAATAAAGATTTTGATAAAGTTTTAAGTGTTAAATGTGTCAGTTGGTAATTTTAATGCGTTAATTTTCCTTTAAGCAAATGTCTCTTGGTGTTCTTGTACCTTGCAGTAAATTAGTTTTCTTCTACAATTTTGTGGTTAGAATATAATTGGAAAGATGAGTGGGGCACACTCTCATAATTTTCGAATACTGCCAGTCTTTGCGCAGTGTACTGGAGTATGGGGATAGATCAATTTTATACGTATGTTTCATCTTATGAGTAATTTCCTTCTTATTAATGCATAAAATCTAAATTCTGTATCATTTGAATATTATGGGAATTCTGTATCATTTGAATATTATGGGAATTCTGTATCATTTGAATTTTATGTGAAGACCGAAGTAAAAGTCTTTATTTTTCTTTTTTTTTTTGAAGGGGGGGGGGTTCAAAATCGATTCTCATGGTTTTATTTTCAGATAGTTTTAAAGTATGCATGACGACCACATAAATGGTATTTGTATACGCAAAAACTAATCTCGATAATGCACTTCTACATCATGATACTATTTAAAGAGTGTTACCGAAAAAGTGTCATTTTTGAATATTCAGAGGTGAGAATCCAGACAGATGTGATCCGCAACGGTTGGAAGATTCGTTAACGTTCCTTTGTGATGACTCCATTCCACAGATTCATCATTGTACGGATTACACACCTTTCAGTTAGTTATTCAGGAGCCTCTCATGAGCAAATAACGCTTTGACCCAAGCTGTCAACTAGAGTCGGTGCCGCCATCTAATGGTAAATCATAAAAATAGAGACCTATTCCTTCCCATGCCACCAGATGGCGAGCTCACTTGAATTAGTTTAAAGGACTTGCCTTCGCCGATGTGTTGTCGGTATTTTTAACATTTACTTCGGCTGTGCAAGTGATCTAAAAGTGTTAAGAACGATTTTGTAACGCATCTAGTTACTGATGACTTCATTGGCATAAAGGTATCCATCTGATATAGTGTTCAACAAGTGGCTGAATCCAACGTGACTTTCTGACTGATGACGCTTCTACAACGAAGTATACTTCTAGTAAGTGACTGAAAACTCTCTGTCACGGAGGGTAATATAAACCATTGTTACATAATGTACGATGTAGAATTAGAATATAATTTTGGTTAATTAAAAATCCTCATAAAAATATGAGAAACATTAAAATATATGAATTGGAGAATTATTATTTTTTTTTTTTTTTTTTTTTTTTTTTTTTTTT
>NNCF01127353.1:198125-208398 GCA_002313205.1 Laupala kohalensis
CGGATCTCTACATTCCCTCGTAAAGAATCGACTAGGATCTTCACTCCTCCCAATATATAGTAGAAGAAGTCACGT
Source organism: Laupala kohalensis (assembly GCA_002313205.1). Taxonomy (NCBI): domain Eukaryota; kingdom Metazoa; phylum Arthropoda; class Insecta; order Orthoptera; family Trigonidiidae; genus Laupala; species Laupala kohalensis. The sequence continues at coordinate 198,201 of NNCF01127353.1, forward strand.
GATTAGCAAATAACCACGCCTTCACCACCACACCTTGCAAACACTGAGTTTGGGTCACCCCTTTGGCTTCTAGACACGCAGAGACTGCGCCGCAGAGGACAAACCGCCATGGGCCTCACCGAAGCGCTTGCAGGCACCTTTGTCGTTGTTCTATATTCGGCACGTACTTCATTCATTACTTCGTAGAATTCTTCTTTTCTTCAGGTACACCTAAATTCCAGTGGGTCAACGTTGCTGGCTGCATTCTCCGAATACACTTGTACGTACTTTCCTTAAAAGTGAAAGGTGTTCGTTCAAACAATACCTCAACACTGAAAAGGCTTAGGGTGAATCCCAAGCTCGTCGCACGTCCGTCTTAGCGCCGACCGGCCACTTATTGTAAGATTCTTAAAAGCATCCGGCTTGGANTGATGGCATGTCCTGGCGCCGACGTTACAGTTAGGTAAGGGAGAAAAAAATGCTATAATAGTTATATTGTATCATGATAAGTGTGATATTTCTCATATAAAGACAGAGAAATATTCGAACTTATGATACGGTGACGACCACCAGAGTAGCAACGTTGCATGCAAAACAAGTTTCCTTAGTCAGTTTTCTAATATTATATCCTGAAAATTTTATTTTAGGTTCCCAGGAGGGAGAAAATGTTTTGTAAATTATAAAGTGGAAGCCAATAACATTTCTTTCCTCAAAAGATGAAGATATGTTTCGAATGCATAAATCACTAATGTAGTAAAAGTATTTCGTGTGAAAATATATTTTTTTAAATTTTAATGTATTAGTTTCGAAATAATCGATTTAAAAAGGGTATCATTATTTTCTAATCTTAAACGTGAAACCTAATGTATATAATGTCCCACTCGAAAACATAATGTGCCGAGACAATGCAATGCACATTTTCAATAGCACTAATCATCGCGTCTTCAGGTTTGTGTCTAATAACGCGTCCAACTTTGAAAGAAAAGTAATTATGTTCACAAAAGGAAACCCTTCCAAAAATGCTTTCTCTTTCATAAGTTGTAATGAAGAAGGTATTCTCAACTCTAGTATTGATCAAAACTGTCTCACAAGAACAATTCTTTTGAATGATAATGAACCCGCAACAGAGTCGCACAAAAATGGAGAATCTCCCAGACACCACTATATCGCGGAGAATTTGAAGAAAAGAATAACGAGAGGACTTACAATGAGAATTTTTCAGTATCTCGGATGTCTAAAAGGGGTGAAAACTTCCTTTATGGAGAGTCATTAAACTGTTGGTGACCCCAAGGAGATTCGGTCTGCTGTGGAGTTTTTCTTAATACGGGAGCAAGATATTCTCGAGTTACTTTTTAACATAGTTTATTTTCAAATACTATCTGAAAATGTTGTTCTAAATTAATACTTTAGTCCATGAAGGAATGATGTACTACTCTCAGTGACAATTAAACCGGTTTGGAGTGTTGAAGATAAAATGATGTTTTCAAAATATTTTTCACAGTGGAAAGAAAGTATGTTTCTAAATTTTCAGCCCTAAAGTGTTATCTTTGATTTCCTAGAATCACTATTCAATTTAGAATTATTCATGCAAATATTCGCAATCTGCCACATAATGGTGAACATGATTTAAATTTCAAAATGTGTTGATAAAAAATGAACAAAATTTTAAATATTAGTACTATTAATATTTTTCTTAATTTCAAAAATAGTTTTTTATACCATGCGATTAATCAAAAGTTCTATTTTTGCCTTTTTCAAATCATACAGCCAGTGTAATTAGGCGTTTTGACAGTTGTCTTGATTAAAAACGAGAATGATTTGGATGATCTCATACCTCATATGAACTCTGAACGTGAAATTGAAGCATTTAAGGAGTTGTGAATTTAAGTATCATTTAATTTTGAATAATGTTTACCTTCAACTCAATGGAGAATATTTAAAAAAATGTACTTAACAGTGTATAATTTTTCAATGAATACACGTCAAGTTGAGTAAAATGGTTAATTTATGATACTACGGAATTCGGGTAAGTTCTCTTTGATTATTGATGACTTCCTTTGTTATGTTTTGTCTGAAATATTCAAATGATTCAACATTGTTAGAAGTAAAATATTTATTAGTTGTTTTTTTTTGAGATTTGTAAAAAAGAATATTTTTTCAATCGCATGAAAAATGCTATTATTAGTATAAAAATGAAAAGAATATTCTTATTACTCAATATATCATTTTATTCCAATTTAGAAATTCAATGATTGTCCTAATAATTTGTTAATTAAACCTGATTTTCAAAGTGAGGAAGTTGCTCAGCTTTTCACTTTCTTCTTATATCATTCTCCCCCAATCTCCCAAGTCTTTATCCTGCCCAAACGCCACCCCTCATATGTCCGAGAGATTTGGATTTTTCAACCCCCTGTTAGGACCAGGCTTATGTCCAGCACCAGAGAAGATAAGGGCATGAATTGTGGTTACGGAGGGTCTGGTTAACACCCCTAATGGTTTAGCTACGAGCCGCGTCCATAGAACACTGCTTCCGGATATATAACAAGTTGAGAAATGGCATTACAAGAGGTCTAAGAAGTTGGGTAGCGTGAGAACTTAGTGTGTTTAATCCACGATAGCTAGTATTTAAATCCTATTATTGATTAATAATTAATTAACACTGAAATTAATGATATTTTTCTTTTGATTTCGAATGCTGAAGAACGTATTTAATTTTTAAAACACGTACATGAGGGCTACAATCAAAATAAAATAAGCAAATGAACTTTACTGTCAAAAAAGCAGATGCGAACTGCGTATCATTTTATCAATCCCGACCACGAGCCCATGGGAAGTGGCTGATTTAATACTTGTAAAATAAATTATTTAATATATACATACTGTTATTAATTTCTTATTCCGAAATGAATCGTAGATACAATGTTCAGTAAAAATTCGAGATAAATAATAACAAAAGTAATAAACGACATTCCCGCCTATGGAAAATGCGCCATTACCAGGAGAAAAACCCGGGTGAGGATGAGGCTACTGAGATAATGCATACAACCGAGTCAAGGTTCTGTAGTTAGACATAAACTATTGTAAATAAAAAGGAACAAAAATGAATTCAATCAGTATCGAGACTATTATAACAATGGTGGTATAAAGTATGAGAGGAAACCTTTACTTTCTCATACACGCAGTAAAATAATTTCTGTCTGCTACACTCATATTTGTATATGTTCATCTTAGATGGAGAATAGCAAAATCCTTTTCTCCGGTCGATGCTTTTGATGATAACATCGCGTCCGGTGATTTTGGGAATCTTTCTGCTGCGGAAGATTACGGATGAGGTGTTTCAACTGCTACTTCTTGCTGATTGTTGATGTTGCTATGTTGTTGGTGCCGGGAAGATTGTGTGTCACATATTTGTATACTATATAAATATGCTATACAAATATTATAATATTTCTATAGTGATGCTTATTATTTGATTCGTGACCAGATAGTTTTATATGTTTGCGCAAAATGGTTTCTTTTATGTGCAACATAGCGGAATTTTCTAGAATTAATTGTTAACAAAGTTTTTTACGAAATTAGAAAACATTAATTAAATAAAGTTTTCTAAACTCATAGAAGGAACTGAAAGTAGAGGTAAAAAATACGTACGTGGTTTGTAGATAGAAGGGTTCTAAATCCGAATTGGTGATGTGGGATCGTCCCAACAGAGGATAAATACGAAATCAGTCGGACGAGCACACATTTTTCAAATATGTAGCTGGAAGATGAAAGCAAACTGATCGGGCGGTAACTAGAGGGAAGATTTGGGCATTTTCCAGGCTTCAGAATTGGTAGAACATCGGCACGTTTCCATAAGAATGGAAAGTAGCCGAAACAGAGGGCTGCATTAAATATTGCAGCTATGCGTGTTATTAGCTTGAACGGGAGTTACTTTAATATGTTTGTTGAGATGAGGTCGGGCCCGTTAGATAGTTTTGGAGCTGAACTTGCAAAATATTGTGCTACCTCAATTGGGGATATGAATTTGATGGAATGAGGAACAGTGATTGGGTTTACAGTTGTTTCTTTTAGAATTGATTGGTCACTATTTAGATCAAAAGTCGGGTGTGGCATAAACGTTTTGACTAGGTATTCACTGAAGACTTGACTTTTATCAGCTGGTGAATGTGCAGATCCGTTATTAGTTTCTAGAGGAAGGATAATCGATTGTTTTCTTAAAAACCGTCTGGTTATGGTCCATAAGGATGAATCCCTATGGTTCGCTGTTGCTGTCTGATGATGCAGATAATTTGCGTTTAAAATGGAGAGAAGTTTGTGAACAATTTTTACTAATAAATTTAAATACCTTTTTATGAAAGGGGAACGTCGTTATTTTCGTATTTGGCGTTTATGTTTAATGAGTTTGTGGAGAGTTGTAGGTATACGAGGTCTATTATTATGATGAATAGGTGAGGTGGTAATAGGTCTAAGGCATCCAGGATTGAATGATTTAATGTTAGAATTGATTGATTTTCTTGAGCGTTTGAATGCAACGATTCAATGGGTGGTGCAAAATTTGACACTAAAGTTTGAAAATGATAGCAGTTGACTTTATGTAGATTGAATGTCAAAGGTCGATGGTCAGATGGTAATGCTGACATATACAAAATTATTTAAATTTTTGATAAAACCTAAGTCAATAATATCAGGGTTTAAATCTGCATTATAGGGGTAATGCGTAGGGGAGTCCTGCGAATGTATGGTAATGTTAAGAGCGGTTACGTAGTTTAGTAAGAGATTACCTTGGTGGTTGATGAGTCAACTTCCCCATACTGTATGTTTTGCATTATAATCTCCCAATAGCAGTATATGTGCTGTTGGGCTTAGAAAATGTATTTAATCACCCTTCTTATAGGATTTACAAGGTCTTCTGTATATTGAGGCAATGCATAGTTCTTTATGATCTTTTGTATGGACATTTTCGTAACATATATTTGTTATGGACGGCAATTGGTAATGTTTTATATTATGTTTGACCAATATTGCAACTCCATATCTTTTTCCAAAATCGCGAGAATGTGTTCGATCAAATCTGGAAATATTATAGCCGTGGTTTCTTGAATGCAAACGACACCGATATGGTTAGTTTGTAGAAAATATGCAAGTAATGGGATCTTTTCCTTTACACCATAGGCATTCCATGAGAGTATTTTGCATGAGGTATGTAAATTTGTTGATTGTGAGGTAACCATGTTTAATGGAATTATTGTAGAATTGATTGGGTAGTGATAGGGATGAGGTGATTTAATGGGGTGATTAAAGTTTGTATGTGTTGAGTAATTATGTGTGCAAATGAGTAAGCTTGAAATGAATTTTGGGAGATAGGTTGTGAGCTTGCTTTTACTTTGTCGGAGTAGATTGTGTGAGAGGATGAAGGTTGTGGATGTGAGTTGGATGTTCGAGGGCGTATGTTTGGAGATGAAGAAGGGTTTGGGGGAGGATTATAGTTAATGGCAAAATTGGTAGAATTACTGTTATATTGGTTCGGTCTGTTTGGTATACCTTTCTTATGTATAATATTTTTGTCGCGACTGGTAGACGCAAGAGCTTCCTTACAATTGGCGCACGCAAGATTTTGCATAGTACACTTCTCGGGGAGTTAATATTTAGTTTTGAAACGGAATAGTGCGGGTTCGTTCTGCAATAGTACACGCACGCTACGAGAAATCGCGCGGACTTACCCTTAGTTACTGGACATTTTCTACGATGACGAAATACTAAACACTATATTATATTATATTTTATATATTATATACATTTTATTATATTACACTTTATTATATGATAAACTACTTTATTATATAATGCTTACGGGTGGCGTCTATTGACATATGAAACCTCGAATTTAGAGTGATTTTAATAGTTGCAATTTATAAACAATATTTTCCGAATAATTTATAGTTTTTAATAATACGTGCTTGTGAAATAACGTTTTGTTTTATTCAACAAAAATTTGTTGGTATTCTGTTAATATTATAACACTTACTAACCTACTTTTATTCTTAGGGATGTGCTGGAATGTTAAATCCGCCTCTGCCTTAGGGCCCTTGATCGGAATTAATGGGATGGCTTGCTTGCTTCATGTTCTCCTTTACTATGATTCCATTTTTAATTTGAAACTAACTTTATGAGAAATTATTCCATTTGGTATTGTATTTGAATAATTCTAACCGACCAGGCAGACATTCACAAATGTGTGCTTGTTGCCACTAAATTGATGCAGTCATCATTGTAGTTTAGTGTAGACAAAAATAGCATGGTTTTTGGGCTGGGTGGAAATGGTGTACCGTCGTGGAAGGTATACGGGCGTTGTAGTGGTTAACATCCTTGCGATCAAAGCAGGAGTATCGGGTTTGCTTACAGATTAGTCGCAATTTCCACCCGACCGGAAGTTATCTCATATTTTGACTACATGTAAGTTACATGGATGAAATATATGCAAAAATAGCGAGTTTTATAGATGACCCTATACTTTGAAGACGTCGTTAAATACCTCCACATCTGGTGATTCCTTGACACTATCTTTACTAGGTGTTCACACGGCCCGCGATGCGATGCGATGCGATGCGATGCTATGAAACATGAGTTCATGTGACAATCGCATAGAGGAAAAGAGGGTATTATTTTAAATGGCAACATCGCGGAACTGTTCACACTGAGAGCGACCTTGGCGATTTTGAGTGCTTACGCGCGAGTAGTGATTGCGATTTCAGCGCAAAGTAGTTTGCGATTTGTGGTGATCGACGTCGCGTGCCGTGAATTTATTATCCGATACGAATTAAGAGAAGTTTATTAAGAGCATATTTCCACGCCCGAGAAACCAAATGAACTTATATTGCCATAACAGATGGTTCTAAAGAAAAAACTGAATGTACTTTTTTTCTTTGAGCACTTCATCTTAAATGTTTGTTTTAAACTTTATTCATATCTGAAATTTTAAAAATCAAGAAAAATTAAAAATTTTTAGAATAAAATTTAATACTTATCAGACTGCGATACAACTTTTTCTGTTATTGTCATTCCGAAATTGGTGTATCATTGATTTCACTAACCTAGCACCCTTCAATCTACAGTTTTCTACAAAAAATAAAGTGATGAAATTCAAAATGAACGACATTCTGTTGCGAATTCGAGAACTCCACTACATACTTGTATGAAATCGCGGGCATCATATTGCTAGTAAAGTGAACACTTCATCGATTCGCATCGCATTGAAACTCGAAATCATTTATATACTCCAAGACATTTAACTTTGCCGAAAATTATGCAACGTGTTTGCCTAGCATGAATCGCCAACTTCTACGAGTTCAAGTTATATCCAAATAAATAATAATGGTAGTTACAAAAGTGACTGTTTGCTGTAAAGACAAACTAATAACACAAACTGAAGCCAGGTAATATTCGTTTTACACGCTCGATGCAGAAAGAACAGCGTTACAAAAGCAAAAATTAGCGTTACAAAAGCACGTGAATTGGATTGTCAGTGATTGGCAAAGGATTTAACTTTTCAGAAATTCGAATGTTTTGCCAGGTACAAACATTATTACTCTTATGGACGATGGTGTAATAAAAGCGTTGACTACACTGAGTACAAACTCTGTACCAACATCATGCCAGTTAGATTGACAAAAAATTAATTAATTAATAATTAATTTTCAAGAGAGCTCTTATACACTGCTTATGACCATGTTGAGAACAATAAAGAAATTTATTGCGATTAATATACAATAAAGTAATAAACACAGCGCGCTTCCGTTTATGTTTCTTTCTTAAATTTAATTTTCTCGAAGAAAATAAATGTGACTTCGAGTGTATACCTTCGCATCGAGGTCAGTGTGAACACAGCCTTACCCTCCGTGAGTCACGTGCTTTTCATTCACCTATTCCATCCGTTCAGCCGAGAACCCCCACGTGAATGCAAGCCACGTGTCGACGGCGACGGAGATGGAACTTATGGGGCTCCGAGTGCAGTGGACGACACAGCTTTAATTCATACCCCATTAGGGTGCGAGATGCGCATTCTGCGGCAGCCAACTTCGGCGACCGAAGGAGGCGGAGACACTGGAGTGGAAATGGGATGGAAGCGGAGGCGGTGGCGACAGAGGCGGCAATGATTTTGCAGAAGATGGCCATTAGTCTACTTGATGGAGCGAACTAATACGACGGAATTAGATACAAGGTGATGGATATAATTGAATCGTGTGAACTTATTAATAGATGAATCTTCTGAAACACGAGAACAGTGGATAAACTCAATTAACTCTCACATAAGACTTGATTTTCCCAACAATTTTTGACATACTGATTTTAAAGAAATAACGTTTGTACCAATAAAAACATGAAATATTACGAAATAATAAACGAAGAGTACTAAATAACTGTATTTTATGGAATGGAAATTGCGAGAAAATACTTTAATTTTTTTTCCAGTGTACAATATTTGGAGCAAAATTACAAATATGGTGTTCACATTTCATGACAATTTCTGCTTCAGTATAATTATAGAAAGCTGAAAATTCAGTTCCAAAAATCATGAGTTAATTTGTATTGTATCAAATGTGATTGCATTAAATCAATTCCTCCATAAACATAATGTCCATTTAAAAATATTCAAAAATGAATAATTTCCTTTGACCAACGTCTTGCATGAATATATGTAAATTGTTCACTAATTGTATTAGGATAAACGTTGTACAATAATAAGGGAACCTTACTACCCAGCCTACGAATTGTTTTCAATGGTAAACCAATACATTCCAATTTGTGGAATATTTAATTTAGAGTGAAAAAGCATAGCTGAAAACTGTTGATCATACAGAAAAAATTGATAGTTATTTGTATTTTTGGAGAGATATTACATCGCAGGATTCATCAAATGTTTAGGTTCATAAATTAAAATTCATTAAAAAACCCAACATTATACACATTATTCATCTTCTATATCATATGAACTCAAACGTTCACTATTTACAACCTAAATAATACTCTAGATAAGTATTTATCACATTCAATCAAATAATGACAATATAACGATAATAGCAATTAGAAGAAGAAATATAATACACGGTGTCCCCGGAATGACGATGTCAGAGACAAGGAGGGAATAATCAAAAGAAAATCAAAAGACGAGTTGTATGCTTTTAGGAATAAAACATGAAGTATCGAAAAGAAATCACATAAAAAGTTAGATATCTTGTAGTTTTATTTTAGTTAATTTGATGTATTTAATGTAGAATGAAACGACACAGAAAAGGAAATGGACACGCCTGAATATTAATCATCTTTGTTTCGGACCAGAATGTTGAATATGCAGAAGGATCGCTCGGATATTAATTTGCTTTAGATAAAAACAAACATTTCCCAGCTTTGAAAGGAGCGTATTGATGAAATGGAAACATCTATTGATTAAAAAACTTTAACTCATAAATAAAAAGATTGCTTGTCCAGGACGTTTATTAAATCAACGGATGAACATGAATAGGATTATTTAAATATGAATCAATTACTAAATTATACATTCCAAAACGTTATAAATTAAATTCATTTGTTTAGAAGATAATTTCTTATAGGGATTGCTCAGATATAATTTAATGTTTACTTTTATTGTCATATCAATGAGCCAAAATGTTGGTAACCTACAATTGTATCTTGAAAAAATACCCATTAATAAAATAGCAAAAAAATATTATAATTAGATAATGGTGTATTCAGTTTACTTTAATGAAAAACAAAGTTATAGTCAACTGAAAAATATATTTATTTGCCAAAACCGGCTTTCGACAGTTTATGCTGTCATCTTCAGTGGCCAACAATCAAGATACAGCCAACAAGCAAGATACAATCAAGATATTTAGCTATTGATAAAATGGTCTTAATAATAATTATATACAGTAATAATTACAAAAATATGTATTAAAATAGAGGAATTTGACTCTAGTAAAATTTTGTTATAATATTTATTTTCTATTTCTAGTGTACGTGTGTGATATGTTGATGATATTATTGTTCTCTGGGCCGGTACCCTCAGACAATGGGACAAATTTACTGATTTCCTAATCCACACACAGAAAGCAATAAACCAACACACACACATTTTAAATGAACAAACAAACTTCTTTCTCTCCCCAATAGCAACCCTCCTTTTAGAATCCATTTAACATTCATCTTCCGGCAGAAACCC
>NNCF01127353.1:208406-240011 GCA_002313205.1 Laupala kohalensis
TCACGCCTTCTTAAGACACACAGGCGACCAGACCCTCGCATTCCACACACATCCCTCCAGGGCAGAGAAGGTAAGACGCTCGGCTTACAAAACTTTCTCTTAGTGCAGAAAATATTCACTAATTTCAATTTTTCATGTAATAATTTGCAAACAAACATTTAACATGAAACTATTTATATAAGCTTTTAAATATCTGAAACCAATTAATATTACATTTTCTCATTGTTATTAACTACAACATACTAGTACTCTCTATTTTAATACATATTTTTGTAATTATTATTGTATATAATAATTATTAAGACTATTTTACTAATAGCTAAATATATTCCTGTATCTTGATTGTTGGCCACTGAAGATGACAGCATAAACTGTCGAAAGCCGGTTTTGGCAAATAAATATATTTTTCAGTTGACTATAACTTTGTTGTTTTTTTTAACTGACCTGCAATTTTTTTCCTTTTTGCTGACAGTTTCAAATTTGCTCATCATATTATATGAAGAAAATGAATCATTGCGTGCTGTAGAGGACAATAGAGAATAAGATAATTTAGAGAACTGTTCGATTTCGAATGAGAGATCCAGAGACTTCAGATAAAGTGGAATGAGAAATAACATGGAAGAAAGTCTTAACAGATGGTGGGCGGGAGTTAGTCACAGTGATAGAAGGGTCCTCCACTGATTGGAAAGTGTTGAAGTGCGATTGCAAAGTTTATGTGGAAGGGGAGTAGAAGCAATTTGGTTGTGGAATCCGATCACATTGCGTCAGCAAAGGTGGCTTGTGGAGGAAGCTGCGGGTTCATGCCACCAGGAATTTGATTAAATGGCAAACGGAGAAAAACGAACGTGATTCAAACGACGATAAAGTTTTTATAAAAATATTATTTTTTAAATATATTTGAGGAAGAATAAGACAATATCTCATTATCAAAAATAACTCATTCGCGGCAGTAACATTAATGTCTTGTGTTATATAATCCCATACATTTTTCCCTCTCGGCCCATGATTTTCTCCGGTTTTCCTTGAGGTAGAGGTGGATTTTATATACGGGCTCTCCAGTCTTTTGCATAGGGGCGACAGTCTACGGTATGAAATAATTATTCTTGAACTAAGAGTTATTTTATAGTTTCGATTTTTAAACATATTCCGGACAATCTATAGTTCGATAAAATATTTACTTGTTAACGGTCTATTTTGTTTTTTATTAAATTGAAATTTGTCGGTAATTTTGCTGACATTCAGCTAACTTTGTATTCTTATCTAGGAATTTTTGCTGAAATTTTCAATCCGCATCTGCCTTAGTGCCCTTGATGGAAATTAATGGGATGGTCCCTCGCTTGTTTCTGGAGAGTAAATTAGTTTCTGGTCCTCCACGTGGTCATATGGAGTTTGTAAGTGATTTTTTACAATAAATTTGTATATAAATTATATAAGAAAATGTAAAAAAAATATTACTTTAATCAGACTAACGTAAGAAACAGTGTTTCACAAAGTGAACCAATGCATGAATAGGCGATCCTGGCAGTTATAAGAAAGAATAAATAGGTTTGGTTTGTCTTGAATGAGAGCTAAAAAAGGGTAATATGGATAACAGATGATCTCACTACGCTGTTAATATTTGGTGATATATGGTGAAAGTATGAAAACTTGGTGAAAATATAAAAACAGTTTCAAAACATATTATAGCAAGGTTTAAAAAATTAGAGATGTATATAAATAGTAGTTTTTTTAATATACGCAAAAAGAGTCCACTTCGATTACGAGTAACTTCAATTCTAAATGAACTCTTTTAATACAATAAATTATAATAGTTTAATGATTATTAAATAATTCAGTTCTCGAAACAGAACATAGAACGTGCTGTCTTATTTTACTCTGGTCAAGTGAAATTGAAAATGGCGATTGCAAATACTTCCTGTTTCGAAATTTAGAGACATTTCTTGCTAACTGAACAAGTGGGATTTGAGTGCGCACATCGAACAGTCAACCGCGGTTGGTAATGAGACATCTCAGATATTTGGCTTCAAATACGCGCGAGTGACGTCGCCAACCAATACTAATTTATTACGCTCTAGTGGTCAGAGCGTATGGCTGCGGGATGTGAACCCTATCCCCCCCCACTCTTCATAAAGCTTACCTCACGAAAGAAACAAGTGGAAAAACTCTTATTCATTCAACTCTCTCAGTCAAGTACGAGATAAAGGAACTTTTCTAGAAGATCTCGGGTTTAGAAGTTCTGGTTCTCGGTCTGTTAAAAAGAGAACACCTTGTTGTATGTTGAACTTTCTTTCGAGTGATATGATATAGAAGAAGCTTCGTGATTCCTGAGGGTCGGTTGTGTTGGGGCGTCACTAGCGTGAGTGGTTTCCGGGGAGGCCCGAGCATCCTGGTGCGAGGTCGGCGCTTCAACATCGCGACGAGAAGATACGAGAAGACTAGAGTCGAGGATGTTGGTAAAGAATAAGAATATCTAATTTGTGTGGTAATTACTGGTCAATGTAAGGGTTGTGTTGCCAATATAGTATTGGTGTTTTTATAATACATCGTTGTTTGTTGTTCCAAAAGACTGTTCATCCCTTTTTGATTTATTTAAGCCTGTTAGTGTAAGAATAATAATTCAGGTTAGATCGGGGCACACAACTGAACACAACTACAGAATACAAACTATTTTTTTTTCTCATTTTCAAATTAAATTCTACCTCCAGTACAGTCTTTACGAAATGTTCACACGGATCTGCTAGTTAGTTAATAAAATCAACAACCTCACGAGAGAAACAAGTGGAAAAACTCTTATTCATTCAACTCTCTCACTTATACTCAATCACTCAGTCAAGTACGAGTTAAAGGAACTTTTCTAGAAGATCTCGGGTTTAGAAGTTCTGGTTCTCGGTCTGTTAAAAAGAGAACACCTTGTTGTATGTTGAACTTTCTTTCGAGAGATATGATATAGAAGAAGCTTCGTGATTACCGAGGGTCGGTTGCGTCGAGGCGTCACTAGCGTGAGTGGTTTCCGGGGAGGNAGGTTTCCGGGGAGACCCGATCATCCTGGTGCGAGGTCGGCGCTTCAACATCGAGACGAGAAGATACGAGAAGACTAGAGTCGAGGATGTTAGTAAAGAATAAGAATATCTAATTTGTGTGGTAATTACTGGTCAATGTAAGGGTTGTGTTGCCAATATAGTATTGGTGTTTTTATAATACATCGTTGTTTGTTGTTCCAAAAGACTGTTCATCCCTTTTTGATTTATTTAAGCCTGTTAGTGTAAGAATAATCATTCAGGTTAGATCGGGGCACAGTAGGTTAACAGAATGCATGCGCAGTACACTACTTAACATTGGTTCTCAAAACTTGACTTTAATATTTAGAGAGACTACAGACTTCACAAATAGCAGTCGTATACTGTATCAATTATTTTACTTTGTTAGTTCAAATCTTATTTAATACATGGCGCTTAACTACGAGGGAATCACCAAATTCTGCGTACTAGATCTAGTAGTCAAAACCTGAAGACTGTGAGTGTTTTCTCAAGCAATGAATATCATTATTTGTGTATTGTGTTATGTTGACAGAAGAAAATGTTACAAGGACGTCTCCTAAAGCACATTTTACATCATATTTGTGTTACCTAGATACTCATATTTTTAGAGCCTTTCTTGAATACATCTGAACGCACTATAAGACGCCTCTAAATAGTGTCGCAGTACTCGAGAGTTTCACTCGCTGAATTGTATGTAATTCCTGTCTAGCTAGACGCAAATTCTAATGGAATTTTGATCACACTATTACCTTTCTTAGCTAGAGGGGGAAATCTCACTAATATGGAAAGAACATTGCTGTTTAAAATTCTGAAAATGATGTACCGAAGAAGAAGTGGTGAGCTTAGTTTGAAGTTGGAAGAGCAATATACAGAAGTTTTCGTCATGAATGAGTTCAAATGCAAACTATTATATCAATTCTGGTGTCTACATTCTAGTAAAGTGTGTTATGAAAATATACTTATTTATAGTTACTGTGGGGATGCAATGAAGAGAGACTGTGAAATACAATGAACGGAGAAAAGAAGCAATTAAGGAAATTAATTCTTAAAGTACTGTAAAAATATACTATTCACAGAATTTATTTTTTATATTCTCGTAGCTAGAGCGCGCTAAACACTACCTCTCACTGAGTTCGATTCTTCTCAGGAGTGGTATGCTGAGCGTCAGTCTGAGATTACGCGTCCCTGACTGGAGCGTTCAGCTCATTCACGTTCATTAGCTGGATGTATCGAAAGTTGGCCATTTTCTGTAGCACATTGTACAACTGGATAAAAAACATGCTCTTACGATTACTGTACTCTCTTTGCCTTCACTAATTTTCCCTGTCGGAAGAGTATGATGAGATGTAGCTTTCTAATGCACGCGAATAAAAAATAACAAGGGTGTCGGATGCCCTTTCATGAACCTCCCCGAGGCGGGTGATATATAAATGAAGTGGGGAAAGATAGATGAGGATAAGTGAATGTTGTGAGGAAATGAGGGGTTGAGGGAATGGGAGTATCCCGAGACAATCTGCCACTTTGTCCACTACAACAAATTCCACATTCATCAACCATTGTTAGAACAAGCGTTCAGGGATAGGTCCACGAGGCTAGAGCCCACAGCTGTTCAACATTGCTTCGTGACGTACACAGGAGTGTATTGAGACGAAACTTGTCCAAAAGAATCTTATTCGGTGAATATAGTAGATTACGGTGAATTATCGTTCATATGAATATAAAAAAATGTCAAGTTAAATGTATTTTGATTCGATAGCTTATGTATCAGATCTATTTAAACAATTAAAAAGAAGCTCTATTTAAATTTTCTAAATATTATGTATAAATATTCTATATACATTCACCAAATTAACAGGATAAAATACTTTTGACTAGGTTTCACCTCGACATACTCCACTGAGCGGAGACATGAAGAGGTGTGGAAAAGCGTCATTCACTAGCCACGTTCACGTGCCCCTTTAGAAGGTGACTGCGGTATGTACAACGCCATGAATCGGTTTTTATGCTGGAAAACGGGAAAAAATGTGTGGGGGTTGTTATTATTTTATCATTTACTGACTTGTAATTATTGTTGATTAGAGTAAAAGAGCAGGATCAAGACCAGGTTCTCTTCCTTTTCATCCTGACTTCCTCTCTTTTGAATTGAGTCGTATTTTTGAACACCCTTGTAACTCTATCACGAGTGCCAACCTCCCAATCGTCCTGACAGAGGAAATGGGAGCTCGACGATGGAACTTTTACTACCCTTCTCTCATCTGCGTGGGAGACGATAACTGCAGGAGATTTTTATTACTTGCGGGAGACTTTCACTTCTCAGAGGTATTTGCGACGGCAGATTTACCAAATACGAGAGGAATAAACTTTATTATTTCCTGTAGCTTCTGGAGAATTATTTCATCGAAAGATCAATTTTCATTATCATCAATCAAATTTTAACACGATTCACTTGTATATATTACTGATTTCTCCTCTCGGCCAGATGTCTCGGACCACACTTCCAGACCACAGAAAAATAATTTTGCTGCAAATATAAAAATTTGATATCACTTTATCTCGTTTTTTCAATTGAATGTCTTCAAATTTTGAAATGAAAACCCATTTTTTAAAGAAGAACTTTATTTAGTGTAGAAATAGAATGAATGTTTGTATGATAAATTTTTGAATTTTTTGCAATTTTTGAATTTTGAATTTTGCAAAAGAAATACAAGGATTAAGGATTTCTTCAAAAAAATAAACACCGTTTATATTATCTTTCAAAACGCTATAACCAACCACCCGAATTCCATAATTATTTTCGTAAATATAAGACTATTCTTCGAAAAGTAGTCTATGCAGCTAAAGTAATGGAAAACGACAGGCATATACTAAAATCGAACAACCGGATGAAAGCCATGTGGAATATTGTTAACAATTACACGTCAACTTCTGAAAATCGCGAAGAAAATGTTTCTTTACTAAACGATGGCAAGATCGTGTCAAATCCTCAGGACATCGCAAGTTTGTTTAATTCTCACTTCTCAGAAGTTGGTAAAATAACGAACTCAATATATCCAAATCAATGTCCTCCAATTATTACCACCCACATACCCAATTCTATGTTCACTTCCGAAACTAACGCCAGTGAAGTCATGGGAATCATCAGCTCCTTAAAAAACAAATTTTCACGAAGCATAGATTATATAACCGAGATTATTGTTAAATTTTCGTCCCATGCTATATTAAATCCACTAATAAATATTTTTAATAGTTCTTTATCGGAAGGGATGTTTCCTCACATATTTAAGACAGCTAAAGTGAAATCTTTACACAAGAAAGGAAACAAACTTAATATTGGAAATTACCGACCAATATCTCTANTTTACACAAGAAAGAAAACAAAATTAATATTGGAAATTACCGACCAATATCTCTACTACCCACTTTCTAAAAAAAATCCTAGAAAAATTGTTCTAGAAGCGTCTTCTAGATTTTTTATCAAAAAATAACATTCTCTCTGACGATCAACATGGTTTTAGGAAATCCTTTTCCACTACAATCGCCATATTTTCCTTCTTAAACGATGTTACCACATCTCTAGACCGTGGAGAAAATCCTCAGGGTGTTTTTCTTGACTTATCCAAAGCATTCGATGTCATCGATCACGGAATTCTCCTTACCAAATTGCTGTGGACTTCTTATCTAAAAGATAGATATCAATGGCTAACGTCTTATTTAAAAGATAGATATCAACAGGTAGAAATATCCTATACTAAAAATAAAATACTTGAGCGTTGTCTTTCAGAAACAAAGCCACTTACTTGCGGAGTACCCCAAGGATCAATTCTCGGCCCTATACTCTTTTTATTGTATGTGAACGACATGTCATCATCCACATCAGATTGCAAAATGGTTCTTTTTGCTGATGACACTAATTTACTATGTAAACACGCCAATGCTCAAAAAGTTTTGTCTAACCTTTCGACTTGGTTCCATGCAAATCGTCTCATTGTAAACACTGACAAAACAGTGTCTATGTCATTTCACAATAGTATCACAAAATCTTTACCCCAGGTTTCTCTTTCTTTAAACGGAACCCAATTAAAAACTGTTACGAATACAAAATTCTTAGGTCTCCATATTCAAGGCCACCTCAAATGGAATTGTCACGTTGACAATTTTAATTCCCAATTAAGTAATTTGTGTTATGCATTCCGAAACTTAGTTAACGCAGTTAGTCCACATATTTCCCGTTGCGAATATTTTGCAAACGTTTACTCCCATTTACGTTACGGCATTACCTTCTGGGGTAATTCCGGTCAGAGTATTCAAACTTTCAGAATTCAGAAGAGGATAGTTCGGATAATTTGTAAATCTCANGAAACTCTTGTAAACCTTTATTCAAGGAATTAAATATCTTAACACTTCCCTGCATTTATGTTTATGAAACGGTCTTGTTCCGACCGAATTACTGAAGTGTCACCCTTGCTTTATACGAAACAGTCTCGTTCACGAACACAATATTCGCAATAGTAGTAATATTCATCGCACTAGAGTGTCAACTAGTCTTTGCCAAAAAGGACCTTATCATTCGGGAATCGTTCTATATAATTCCCTACCCAAGAATATAAAAGACATTATGAAATTGAATATCTTCAAATCCGCGATTAAAAACTACCTCCTGCACCAGTGCTTCTACACTGTAAAAGAATTTATTGATTTTAANTGTCTTATGGCTCATATTAATTTAGTTTTATGTGTACTTAACTTTGGCACGGTTGTGTACATTAATTCTGTAGCCCCATCCTGGCCCTGGTTTTTCTCCGTTTTTCCTTCTGGTAGAGGCGGATTTCTTATACAGATTCTCTAGGTTTTGTCTAGGGGCGTGTTTATTGTAACAATAAATCGTGAATTTAGAGTTTTTCAACTCTTATGAATGTTAATAATTATACTTAGAATTATCTATAGTTCGATAATAATTTGTACATGTAATTTTTTGCGTTAAATTACAAACATATTGACATTATATATGTATTATAACACGCAGCAAACTTTTTATCTTATCTAGGAACTTTTGTTGAAATTTTCATTAAATTTAATACTAATTGTTGGTACATTTTCATTAAAGAATGACTATTAAGTAATCGAATATGATTAAATAAACCATTTTTGGCATAAATATTTATATTGCAAGTAATTTTACTCATTTCACACTTCTGCTCACTCAGTTTTTTTTTGCAACTAAAAATTGTTTCACATTTCATTTTGACGATAACTGTCAGTCTGTATAATCTACTTTTTCTTCTTAAAGTAAAATTACCATGTTTCCGTTTGTCTCACTGCAATTTGTTTGTGTAAGTAATATCATAAGTCATGTATGTTATTTTCGTTTTGCCTTGATGAAGTGTAATAAGTCCACTTAGATTTTTAGAGGTTGTGAAGTATACAAATTAAATTTTGTATACAAAAAATTTAAGCTAAATTCTTCGAGCAGTTTTAGGTATATTTAAAACAGTGCTATGACTTTCACGTTAAGTACCCTTTGTATTAAAGTAATAAATATTAAGTGTCCTACATCGACTTGTAATAAATTCTACCCGAAATATGAAATGTGCGTTTTTATTCATTCCATTTTGAATTGCTGCGCAGACACGGATGGAAAAACAGTGGGACATTACGGCAATAATTACTTTTCGGAATCAGAGACCACCAAAATGAATATTTCAGTCTCGAATTCGAATCTTTTTTCATTTTTATACTATCTATATACTACGTATATGAGAAAGAAAATTAGTACAAATACAGAGTTCAAAAATACTTAGATAGTAATAATGATTGCAACTCAAAGTTTAATTAATTGTTCCAAATTAGGGCACTCTAAATATTGAATTTAATACAATACCAATGGGCAATCTTCTCGAAATGAGACTGAGGATGAAGGAAGCTGGAAATAGTAGCATAATAATACTTGTGTTAGCACGTGGAGTACTACAAGTGTAGTTATTTCTCATATCTTGCAGAATATTACAAAAGGTTCTTCTGTATAATACAGGCCATGTTATGTGAATTTATGATGCTCATTATTATGTAAAAATGTCAGTCACCTCATGGAGGCGACGCAATGTAAAGTTGACTTATCATAACAGCTGTAGCGGAAGAGAAGTACACGGAGGAAGGGTACGCTCTCTAACGGTGAAGACATGGCGCACTTTTCAAGGTACAATTTTTCAATTCTTTTATTTTTCAAATTCATCAAGTTAATATGTTAACCAAATTTCCTCAAGGCTGAGGTACAGATATGATTATATGTAAATATTATGTAGTAATTCATAATTAATCATTACTTGAACATTTTATTATTATTAGACATTCAGAGTGTCTATTAATTAACAACACAGTTGTTATCCAGACGTTCAATTAACCGAATACATGGAGCATATAAAGGAACAAACTTTTATTATTCAAATATAGTTGGTTGTATTGCATCTTTCTTTCTTACTCTTTTTTGAAGGAATTTCTATTATCTGAAACTTTTTTATTATCTTAACCATCCCTGATATAAGGTTGCGCCTATTTTGTACTTATTTCTGGAGGTGTTACATTCCAACCCTACCGATTCTCTACCGCAGGACGAATCGATCGGAGTGGGATACTTATCGTACCTCCTCCACCCTCTACTACAGAGACTAAGAAGCTGTTAAGCGCTACCTTGAAGCATTTTGAAGAGGATTGACAGTCATACATTTCATGAAGAATACAGAAACGTTCAGCTTACGAGTTTCCAGTTTCATAAAAACATCTTAATTGGCTCAACCGCTACGTGTTAATTTAGAGTAATCAGGACAGATGTGAGGCTACATACGACTTTTTGTGATAATGAAAGAGTACATACAGCAATTTTTGGGGGGAACGATTTTTGTATTAGTTATTGAAGCACAATTGCATATTTAATTATAATAGTAGAAATAGTTACCACTTTAAATTGTTTTTATGTCATTTTTTCACTTTTAACTAAATTGTCATAATAATATTATTCATATCATCTATTGTTGAAATGTTACTTTTTTTTACAATTTGTTAAAATACGAATGCAAATATTATAAGTTTATACATCCTGTCACAAATTTAAGTTTGTGAAAAATAAATTAAGTGTTGTTAAATAAAATTTTTCGTGTCTTCTCTTGTTTAGCAATATTTTTTTCAACACTAACATTACATCGACGATGTTTTCTCTTCAAAACATCACTGTGCAATTTTCTCCCTTCCTTCCTTCTTTGCCTTTGTCGAAAGGACCGTCTAAAATCAAATTCCTTCCATTGCGTGCGTCAACATGGACGACGCTGGAGCCTGTTTGTACGGAAATTGGGTTTCATTTGTTTCCTTCCAGTGTTTATTTTCTGCATTCCGTATTCCCTGGCATTTCCTCACAAGTTGCGTCTTGTATCGACTCGCTCTTCCCGACAGGAATGGGGAGATGGGAGGGAGAATATCTTGTTAATTCTGTCTTGAATATTTATCTTGGTTGATACTCCTTTTCAACTCAAAAGCTGTTGACATTAAATCTCCCGGCATAAGAGTCTTCTTGCTTATTTGAATTTGTGGGTAGGAGTGGGCAAGTCATTATAATGAAAATGATCTTAGTTCATGAAAATAAAATTTATATTTAACACATCGTATCAGGTACATTCAATGAAATGATTCAGTATAAAAAAACCAAACGTTATATCAATTTATTAATTTCGTGGACATTTAAATTGTCCTGGTACAATTCCTGTTAACGTGAACTTTACTATGAACAGCTTTGATGATACGGATCGAGTAGAAGGATATAACATATACACCGTTATCTTCTTAAAATGAGACATATTTCGGATTGAGAGAATACTGCCAAACACATTGTGTCATATAATATTAAACCATGTAAAGAAGTTTAATTTACTGCGACATAATATTGCGAACCGGAATGACAAGTACAGAGGTGAATAACGGAATTGAGAAAAGAATGTACCGTATTGATGTGCTCTATTATCCCTCCATTTCTAAATTGGACTTCTGAGACATACTGTATATTCACTTATAATCTGACAGTCAAGGAAATGACATAAGCGGTTCCGCTCATGACGGAGAGAGAAAAAAGAAGTACGGAGATCGTTGTGAAGGCGGAGAACTCACGCGTGTTCATTGCCAACTACCCTATCACACAATCTGACGTAATTTTCCCATAGAAAACGTTCCATGCGTGGGCATGTCTGGGGTAACGGAAGCACATGCTACCGTTTGAACGTGACTTCATTGAAATGGGAAGTTTCCATTTCACACCAATCTATACCAACTAGATCGTGACACTTGTCTTTACTTTCGGGACTTTTGGATACTGACACAAAGAAAAAACTATTGCTAGTATGGATATATTTCATTACTTCATTTTAAAACTTCATCATTTTAAAACAAACAAAAAATGGATGTCAAATCATATTTTATCCTGGTCACCTTAGCCCGGAGTTCTCTTCGGTTTTCCTTCGGGTAGAGGTTGATTTTATGTACAGGCTCTCTAGAGTCTCGTCTAGGGATGGCGGTTTATTGTAATAATTAATAGTAATAAATAATAATACTAGTTACGATTTACAAACGATGCATTCCGAATAATCTATAGTTTGATAGGTATATGTACTAGTAAACTACTAACTTTTTGTGTTTCATTGCGTACAAATTTGTTGGTATTCAGTTGATATTATTACACAAAGATTATTGTTTTTATTCTTATCTCAGAAGTGTACTGAAATTTTTAATTTACTTAGGACCCTTGTTCGGAATTGATGGGATGGTTCCTTGCTTGCTTCCGAAGAGTAAATTATTTTTTGTCCTCTTTACTGCTTTCTTGACAATGAAATTTATTTATGTTTACCTAGTAAATTATTTTATCTACATGAATTATATCTTGTCATTATTAGCAAAAATATTATATTTTATACGTTAACTTGAATAAAATTATTCATGATTCAAAAATATCATAATAAAGTTAATTTCAGCTAGTAATTAATAAGAAAAAAACCTCATCAATCAAATGTTATAATTTATAATTTTTTTACGTTTTACAGATTATCACAATTATTTGTTCTTGTTCTGATAAATGTTTTTACTTTCTGCATTTGTACATTAAATTTGCATACTTTATGAAATTATTATTCTCTTGAATAATATTTTAATAATTTTATGAAATATTGCATTTACTGATTTCATGACCTGTTGATTTATAATGGTTTCAATGGTGTTCAATGAATGCTTCGATGAATATGTTAACAGTATTATTAATTTCAGTAGAATAGTAATAAAATAATATAATTAGGAATATAGTAACAATTTCTCAAGAAATATAATTCGACACGTTTAAAAAGTTTTAAACACATGTTGGTTCTTTTAATACAACAGCAGTTTTCTTATTGATTGAGAATAACATTTTCTTAAGACGCTTATAAGAACCGAATTTAATAAGTATACGAGATAATTTTAGAGTAGACTCATTAATTATAACTTCATACAACAAAAGGATTGTTTTCCATCTTTGTTAGTGAAATTCTATTCTCGTGACAAAATCCGAACTGACAGTCATGACAGTACCTTAATGAACTGAATATTGGAACAAAATAATATTGATTGTCTAAGCTTTTAAAATAACAGTTTACATTTAATCACAAGGAATGAATATACTATTTTTGATGCATTTATAGATTTTGTTTACGCTTGATCTCTATTATTCTTTCTTTTTAATGGTTTGTGGTGCGTCAATTCGGTAATGAGATTCTTAAAAAAACAATCTAGGGTGTAATATTTTTAGACAACTCTTCTAGAATTTCATAAACTACATTATTTAGAATTATTAATTCATAGGAGGTTGTTAATGGCAATAAGGGTTTGGACAGCCGTCCTAGTAAAAGAACTAGCAACCAAAGTGGGGCATAAACTGGCAACAATAACTTGGCACCGGCCACGGCCACGTGTACACAACGGCAACGAGTTACCTGCCTTATCTCCTTGAAGCCAACCTCGTAAAAGTCAACTCGTATTTTTCCAAGGTGTTTTCGAAATAACAAGATAGTTCTTTGCAGAGGAGGGAGAAGGACTAACTATTTACAAGCTGGCTATTACAGTCAACGTTACCGTTTCGTACTCGGCTTCGTTTTCGCTCTCTCACCAATGCACGACTGTGATGTTTCATGCATTTTACTGTAGCACGCATACCGGGTCTGGAGAAGAAATTATTTTCGTTTTGGCGGTTGCAACGTTCTACCAGCACGAACGACGTGTGAAAAAGGTGGTATTTCCCATCGTGATAAGATATTTGTCAAGATACGACTGGTAAATAAGACAAAAATTGAATAAATAGGTTTGAAGAAGAAATGCGGATAGTTAATTTATTTCCTTAAAACTTCTCCTACGGTTCGAAAATAACTGCATTTCTTTATTTCTCTTAATATTAATTAAATGAGTCACTTAATGTATCGTAGTTTGTGAATATCACAACAAATAAATTATAAGCTGTAGAATACACTCACTGATCAATGACTTTCAAAGAAACGAGCTTGGTTATCAATAAAGTTATTCTATATCTTACTAATATAATAAATGAGATAGAAACTTTACCAGTTAAAGAATTATTTCGTTTAATTTACTAACTTGATGAAATTGTCATAGATGTGCCTTATAACCCATGATTTTCACAGGATTTTGTATAGACATATATTGAACATTTTGAATACCACGTCAATTTTTTTTTGTAATTCGTGAAAAATGAGAATGATCAATATCCTGTAAAGTAATCACGTATTATTTGTAATCCAAAGAAAGGGAATGAATAAAAAAATGATTTGACGTATTCATTGAGTCCGGTAAAACATAATCTTGCTTTGGAGCTTATTGTTGTCAGGAGCAACGCATCAAGAGTGTGATGTCTACGCTGGGATAAGAATGCAGGAACACGATGGAAGACGCAACCCTTGGATCAGTAGTAGCTTCTAGCGCGACTGATGGATACTTGTCAAAGTGGTGAAAGTATGTGAAATGGGCATGAAGAGATCACGAGTCATGAAAATTATAGAATTTCAACCTCTTCATACATACAAAAATTAAAAATATGTATAAAATGTTCTTATCAACTATCTACTCGGGAGAAAAAAATTAAACCTGGGTTAAAATTATTACTTAGTTGCTAATAACATAATTAGAACATTCACCTCAGTGCTTCTTAATCTTGGTGACGAAATACAAGTTGATCAGTTTTTAGTTTGGAGATAAAATTTATTATATTAAAAACTTTGAATTGGCATATCGTTTTAATTTATTCTCTTATTTGTCGAGAGATTTTTAAAGGGTATAAACAGAAACGAAATGCCAATTAAAACTTTTTATTCTAAATCCTCTGTTTACACTTTATCAGAAGTAACAAATGTATTATATTAAATTAAGGATTAATTAATCTTAATTAAGGATTAAGAGTACTAAAAGGGGATCTAGAAGGTTTATTTTAAAATATATTCGAAAGTTCACTTTAGCAATGACTATCCACAAGATGTCAAAAGAATCTTAAGCAAAACAAAATTAAAATAATCCGAAAACAATAGTGACCCAACTTAACAGCGGGTTGCATTGTATCTTGAAGCAATTTTGGAACACTCACGTGGTCTGAAGAGGTTTTTGGATAAGACTTTTGGTTTGCTTCTCCTTAAAAGTAGCTACCATTTTTAACATTTAAAAACAAATTCCTTATTTCACCTATTAGCAATCGAACCTTAACTGAGGAATTCGTAATCACCTACAAAAAATCGCTTACTAATTTTATGATACTTATCATCGAGGCTTATAACACATTTTCTACAGTTACACTTTAAGAAGGTTCACTTACTAGAATATTCTTAATGAGTTCCAAAAATGTTCCGTTCTCAACTCCTACAGACTCTCCAAAAGCCCGCGTATTGCAATATACTATACAAGTATAACATACAGTATAAAATAACTGTGTATACCATGGCCACTTTTCTTCGAATATAAATGAATATTAATAATAATAATCTTTGCCAAAACACGTGCCCTGGCAGTAAGGTACATCTTTAACCGAGAATGTAGTTTTACGATAAAATTATTCGACAAAGTTTTCATGCAGAAACTACTGAAAATATTAAAAAGACCCTCTCATTTTACTTTGGGTTGAAGATTGTCACTGATCTAGGTACAATTTTAATCTAGGTACAAATCTAGGCACACTGATTTTGGTACATTATCAGAATATTGTGAGTAAATTAAAATATCTGAAAAGGCAATTTCTGTTTCTTTTACGTGAATAGAATGTGATATAAATTTCGATGTCTCTCGTGAGGAAAGTGGATGAGTTATGGCTGAAAACTCCAGAGGCATAAACACGTTCCTCAGACAAACAAACAAAGAGGTGTATTTTATATCAACGATCATTTCGAAGTATTATTTTTATATTCCAGATAAGTCATACGATGGCTCGGATGCTCGACGCAGAAATCTTAGGTTTATGGTTCAAACCGTGTGATGTCTCATAACTCATCACAAGTCTTCTGTCCTAAGCATCAGATGCAAGAAGGACTGAAGAATACACAATCGTCATTTCATTTAAATCTCATACGAACGCACTGAATTCTCTTAAATCTCTAAATCTTATAAGGATATATAGAAGTGTCTCTAAACGCTTGCCATGTTCTCGTAGCATTTTCACTTTCACTTCTGACATGTCACTGCAGCACAATTGTCACTACCTCCATGTTTTACCCGAAATTCCATCCCTCCCTCACATCATCACACCTAAATGCATATGCTCTCCCCAGCCATCATTGACGAGAAGCTACCGCAGCCACACCGCTACCATTGCATCCAGCCGCGGAGAGACACAATGCCAAAACAAATGAAAGCAGCTTTGCCGTCGGCAGTCAGTCACCCGAGGTGCCTTTCTCGCAGAGAAATACTCTCTGCAGACAATTGCGAGGCGGTGACGCGACGAGATATCAGGCATCGCCAACGCAGCAGCCAGCACCGCAGACGGCAGAGAGAGGAAACGCGAGACAGGGATCGCTAAGACAAGAGCCAGCCACTTGCACGGTGACATTCTCATGGCGGCTGGTAGACAAAAGTGTTGTTACACGGTGTTTAGAACGCGGGATGTGTCTTTGAGGAAACGTACAATTTTCACAAGGGAAATGAATGTTGCGAGGGTGAACACATGAGAACGAGGATGGAATTTGTTAAGGATATGAAATTGCTTGCAATAACAAAAACACCTTCAAGCAAAATAACGCTGTATTCGTTAATTCGAAGCGACATAAACAGCAGAAACTATAACAAGTCAGTCATTATGATGTCAGGATTAGTTGGACGAAATGTTACAAGAAAAGGAACATGGGTTAAATCTTATAGCGTTTTCCATTCACTGCTCTGAGTCTGCACTAGGAACAAATAACACATTGTTGCTCGGGAGTGTCCCACTCCCCCAGGAGAGTTTAGTAAGTAAATGGAACATCTTTGCTGCACGCAGGTTTCACAGTTCGGGCATGTTGGCTGCAAACGTTGTCGAAAACTTCAATTATTGAATGTGAACATTTAGAAACATATCGACAAATATCCTTTTCGTATTCACGTATATGTATATACGTGAATATAACCTTCAATAATATATAACGGATTAATGAAACGAAATCCATCATTAATTATCTCTCTTTTGGAAGGACTAATTCGACATACAACTCTCGCTCTTCATATCAGGAGATTTCAGACAAAGATAATTTTCGCAAACACTCATGGCATCCACCATGCATGCGTTATCCACAGACTAACCTAACCTCAACGACAGTTCAATTCCTTCACTTTTAGATCCAGTTGCTCTAAAAGCGCGGAGAGTGCGTCTCGACAGACAAATGGAACAATTTTATCCTCGCACTGGTGCAACTTGTCTATCAAATAAAACATGTATTCTTATTATTACCATTTCAATCGTTGTGACGCATCAGCGTACTTAATCTACTTACCCACTCAACCACTAACCAACTAGCTCCTTTTGTCTCCACTTCAAGGAAAAATATTCCTTCCCCAATACATAATTTTCAAATGTTGCTGCTTGTAACCTTTTGTTTGGATCCATTTACGTATTTACCGTGCATTTTATATAGGTTTTATATTTGTTGAACATAACCAAAGTCACTGTGGAGTTTTAATAAGTGTCACGAAATTTGGAAAGTAGAACTTCATTTAATGATACTCCAACCCCAAGGCTTGGGAAATTACTTAAAATATCTCAACAAAAACAACTCGCCTTAACCACCTTCCTTGGCAACACCAATGATCAATGATCATCTTTACCCCGGGACTTTTATTAAAAAATGAGTAAGTCTCATACGTAGACTACTTAAAAGATTGAAAAAAAAATCGTATTATTGAGAATAGGCAATGAGCTAGGTATCACAATCATGCAATATTAGCTTGAAATTACGATTAAAAACACTAGAAATAGCATTTATTATTTTATTGTATATTATATACTTTCGGCACAATGTGATACATTCTTGATACTCTCGGCACAAGCAGTAAATGTCATTTTTTTATTCGATAAAATTGTTTTCGTATAAGAATTATTCTCTAATGTCTCGAATAGCCTCTCAAATAAAATTGAAAAATTATCAGTAGAAAGGTGCAAAGTGGCAAAATTTGAGAAACTAAGATATATTGCTAAGAAGGTGCAAAATACCATGGTTAATAGAATATTTTCAGGGAAAAGTCCAGAAGACTATAAAGAGTCCCTTAGATCATCACAATATGGCAGCTGTGTTAAGTTCCTGGCCAATTTCACAGGAGAGGTGCAATGTACCATTTATTTGTTTCGCAGTCAATGGATTTGAAAAAAAGGGGTGAAGCAACTTAGGAAGTGTAGAGGTGAATGAATCATATAGTGAACTTGAGACTGGTTGTAAAATTCCGGTAATAAAGAAAGGAAAGCACATAAAAGACATAGGTATACAATGTTCCAAGTTATCTTATTATCAATTGCGGCTGAAAAGACGAAATATCTTCCGACGATGATTTTCTTTTTGCCTAAGGAACAGCATAAAGAGCATTACAGGCAGCATTACAGGCAGGTATAGAATAAGTGGCACGTATTACTGTGAAAATGAGATTGGACGTAGCACCTATCACAATGTATGATTTTTTTGTTTTCTCTTCCACTGTAATTTTATAGATTTATTATACGACAAAGAGACACCATTTGTTCGTATCTTTAAAGTTTGAAGAATAACCAAATGAAAATATCTATTATAGATAGTTTTTTGTGATAACTTGATGATCGTAAGTTTGGCACTTTGCATCTTTCTACTTATAAGTATCCAATAATACCGAAAAAGATATTTAAGTGAAGTTGGTTAATATATTTATGTAAAATACCTCAGTTATTACTATGCAATTTCTAACTCTTGACTTGCTATACTTGGTTACCGTTAAAGAAACAATGGATGATGCAGCGCGTGAAAAAGTTGAAGAAATTGGAGCAGTTACTCGTATATCTTGAGGACGGAACTGCCTCTTAAGGTGGTATTATATACCTACAACGCTGGCGAATGCCTCTCTAAGGTACTTTTATAGCATTAAAACCTTGAATATTTTACGGGGTGAAACACACTGTTAGCAGCATATTTGCTCAGACTAATGTTATATATTCGAGGGTAATTCTGGAAGAAAGGATAAGATATGATCGCGTGTGGGAAGTGATTTCCAGGATTTTTATCAATATAGACTCCTTTTAAACACTCTAGTTCTTTGTCAATTTACTACTTCCAACGGTTAAAGTAAGTCATATTTAATTACAACAATAGTATTATTGCTAATATCTTTAAATCTCTTTTTTCATGGGACTTTAGGGCTCGCCAACGTCAAGGTCATTAGAGCCCTTTCTTTAAATATCCGTCACATCATTATTTGCGTATGAATTTGTTAGAACTTTATAGTCGTATTGGTTGGCTCGTTACTCACAAAAATGGAGTATTAAGGTGCTGATCCTACATTTCTCGCGTCACCCAGTTAGACATATAGTGGACAGCGTTGAACAATATATTTATTTTATTAAAAATGTTAGTGTCAATATTTTAATATAATTTATTTTTGCTGAAAATTACTAGCAAATGAGCCCAAATAATGAAAATCTTTCTAGAATATTTTTCTTAGTTTAGTAATTAAAGGAGATTTTGTTATTTTTAAATTGGTTTTTCTCAAGAGAATGTCCAATATTTAATAGTATATCATGAATATAGTTCAGTAGTATGTAGAACACTAACCCTACGCTGAAGCAATTGAAACTTGATGTAATCGTATATAGGACATTTCTTCTTAAAACTGTTATTTATAGTTGAGCATCCACGGCATAAAACACATAAATTTTGTGTTTTTGTAAAATATTTTTCATACATTGCCCGATATTTAAAAAGTATTGTTATTTAATGTTTGTTATTTGGTAGGGTGAGAAATATTCTTACATTCATATCCTTATTCCTCTCTTCACTGGTTTAAAAGAGGAAATGACTTTACTGGATGACTCACATAAAAACTTCATAATGCAAACTGCATGGTGATTAGCGTAGTTGCGTGATTCGTGCCATCGCAATAATTTCCAATGAGTAAGGCGGCAAAGCTATGAAGCATTTAAATGCTGCTCATGGGTACCGCCATAAAATCCAGCTAGTGATAAAAATACTCTATGCTTCACCCATCAACTTTGTGTTTGTGAGGGTGGCCTGTGACTTCATACTCTTATATGAACCGTAGTATACGCTTCATTTTGATTCGCTCCCAGAGGTTATAGCAAGAAAGAAAACAGGCACTGTTTTATTATGTATATGGATTTTGAAAAAAAAACAACAACAAAAAAGCTGGTTAACTCTAAAAATGTAACAATGAAGTGATTATAAAGTAGAAGATGAGGTTAGTGGGACAGTGTGGTGGAGGTGGTGGCATAGAATTCGTCGTTGGCGGCGGAACCTGACTCGCCGCTTGCTAGGATTTATGGTCGGTCGTAAAGCCGCTCGTGGGTGCGAGGCCTGGGGGTGGAGAATGGCGGCGGTGGATGTTGAACGCGGGGGTGGTGGGTGGGGGAGGGTTGTGGGATCGATGTGACCACCGGTGGTGACACGACGCTACCTCCTGAGGCGAGAACGCTAGGCCCCTCTCTTCATCTGTCGCTGTCACCAAAAGTCGCCATCACCGACGTCAATGATCCACTTGCGTCAAAGCTCCACATACGCAACACCCACGTGTTCTCTCGAAGCATTTGTTTTTGGTGCGCCCTACTTTCGTGATGTTCCACGACCGACAATAATGGTCTTCACTTAGTGTATCTTCTAGAATTATTAAGATTCAGAATTATTGAATTATATCTCTACCCAAGTATATTACCTTAATTTACTCACCACTCTCACATTCTTTATGTGCATTTATTTTCAGTGTGACTATTTTTATGACGTTCTACTTTCATCATTGAGATACGTAGTTCTAGCTGATAGGGATCATCAATACCCAGGGTACCGGCTAGAACTATACATCTCAATGGATGAAGAACACTCACTATGGTAAAAGAATATCTTTAAAACCCCACATATTGTCCAAATAAACCCCATATATTGTGGCACTGAGAGTCATCCATCAGACTGGCAAAATTCCATCACCAATGCATTCATTCTTGTAAGAGTTCAAGGGAAGCAGGTGGAGAAATTCGCATCAAGCATAAAACGCACGGGATTAGTAACTTTTTAAATGACGTGATTTTACATTAAAATATTAAAGTGAACTTTTTATATTCAAAATGATATGGTACAATACGTAATACGATGTGCAATGCTGAATTTGGGGTTTAAACATACACGAGTTTCAAGAGGATAGTCGTTTCTCTGAAATGTTGATCTCATATTCTCTCAGATTACCAGTAATTGAATTCTTGTATTTTTAATGTTTATTTTATTTTCTATCAAGCGTTTTATTAACTCTCCTGCACTGAAAATTCGCTCCACTGAATGATTTTGAGAAAGAAAAGTCGGTTGTCTAACTCCTTGTTGACATTAATTTATTGTTTAAATGATAACTTTGTTGAGAAGTGTACGAAGAAACCTCCCCCTAAATTGGAAATCCCGTTGAAATTCCGGGAACAATTGTTAAAACTCCATTTTCTATAAATTTATCTGTTTCAGTTATTTTTCTCCGTATCAAATATAATGAGACTAGTTTTGCAATGAGAGAGTGATTTCTAGGGACCAATTGTTCAAAACATGCAGGACGTTGTCTCACAATTTTCTAAATTCTCGATAAACATTATTGAATGAGTCTTCTGGTGAAAGCATAATACTTATTACGTTGAGTATATTTATCTGCGTAATTTATCAATATTACAACATTTATGTATTGTTGTTTATTATGTAGACTTGTTTATTATATTAGAATCACAGACCTAACGTTTAGATCTGGGTTTAGAAAATCATGTGTTAATGTTGGACGAACAAAACAAATATTTGACAAAACTAAATGAATGTGCGAATGTACTTGAGAACTGCACTAAATGAATCGTTGCTGTGTGTTTTTTTCCACAACATCAAGGAAAGTAAACTTCTCCGTCCAAGGAAAAAGGTGTTTCTGACCTCTAATGTCAACAAACATTTTCTTACGTAAGAGTTTCTTTTCGAACTTTCCGTGCAGACATTGTAAAAAAGTAGTATGCACTACACGGAAAATATTATTACACTCGTGCGTTGAAATATCTTACCTCTCCCCTGCAATACACAGTTTCATGAATTAAAATATTTTAAAGTGATGTTATTGCAATCACATAACACCTTCAGAAAAATAGTGCAATTAAAATCATTGTTTTATTCCATAAAATTGGTGCTATGTTTTTATTGGCTCTAGCAAGTTTATGAGGTTTTTAATCTCTAGAAAACTAGAAGTATTACCTTAAAGCTTTGAAAATTATTGTTACATCAGTCTGATGTTTTTCTAATTAAAAGAATCATGCAAAATCATTGGATTGGTGTAGTGAAACATGTTCAGCGTTAAAAATAAGCCTTTTAGGAAAGAGGTATCGATTTGTGCCAACCAATATAGCTTTCGTTAAATGGATGGATGGTTATTGTATTATAAATAATCTATGAAATGTTGTATTTCTCGTTATTATTTGTCTGCATCATTCAAAACTATAGAAAAAATTGATAAGAATTAGTTGTTCCCTCAAATTTTGTGTGAGCTAATTCACTCGAATTATTTTAAGAAATAACCTGCATAAGATACTTCTCATTCTATTGTTTTTGAATTCTCAATTGTTATCTAAAATATTTTCCACAAATGTGCTATGTTTTTCTGTGTTATTTAATGTATGGTACATATAATCTTTTTAGAATTTGAAGTGAATTCAACGAATGAATGGTTTTGTGATGGTTGACTATATTTGATCAAGAAAAGTCGACCAATTTGTAGAGTGTACCCTTTCAACGTAGTTTCAAAAACAATAAATGAACCTCCTGCCTCTCCCTCGCTTCCCTCGCTTGTGATCTCGATGGGTTGCTCTTCGTCCCATCGTCCCGAGGAGTGGCGGTCGTGACAGCCGGGCCATCAAGAAGCGGAGCCACGTGCGTGGAGGCAGCAGCGGTCGTGCCGCCGGAAGCTAAGTGGCGTTCGATGGCTTAACGGCGGTCCGGGGCTAGCGAAAATTATTTCTTTCGGGACACGGGAGAGGCGGTCCGGCCCACTTTTATGCGTTCGCCGCTCCACCGTTTAATTGAGGGCACCGGCGCGCGTCGCTAGTAAAAGGACGTTTTGTGGAGACACTTTGTAGCGGGTTTCGTTCGTAGCGAACGAGTTACACGGTCAATTAATCCTGCAATTGGTTTACGAGCAAACATTTTTAATTTTAAGGAACAACCTTATTGAAATGAACGTAGATTTAAGACTTATTAGATTAAAAGTGTATTTTACGTGAATGAAGGGTTTCAGTAAATATTCAGAATATTACACAGAAATAATTCATTCCTCCCATTATCAATTGATTTGTATATTTCAGATAATTCAAAATTGTCTCAGTATGTATATTTTGGTTTTCAAGTATTAACTGATTAAATATAAAACCATTCTAGTTCGTCCTTATACCACGAATATTTGCAAGATATTGTACATATCTTACAATTATTTAAACGAATTTGTTTTGCAATCCATGTGAATAAAATGTCCATAAAACGAATGAGAACAAACCACTTTTTTCGTATGTTACGTGACTTGCAATTATATATAAAAATTTTCAATTAAGTTCTAAAACATTAAAAAATGTTAAAACATATTATATAGCAGTACAACGAACCGTTCGCGGAATCGGAAGAAAATCCTTTATGAGTTATCAACTGAAAAAGCTCACGCAGCTCTCTGCGTTGGTTAAAAAATTAATGTACATATAATGTGAATGATAATTAATCAAATTATACCTTATATTAACCAATTATTTTATTATTTTGATGCAAAAATCATTTTTTAGGAAATCTAATAGTACTATATGTTTTTTTACAGTTTTTATTTTTTCTGTTGTTGCATATATGTTATTTCATTCATGTTATCTTATTCAAGTTTACTACGTGTTCACACGTTTATGAAACTAATGTCATGCATTCTTGTAAATGTATTGACACTATAGAGAAACACCTGAATAAAAACTCAAACCAGTTGAAGAAACGTTGTAAGTATAATATAGTTATTTCAACTATAAAATGTCGTTAAAGTTTATAATTTAAAATACGATAATACTGAACTCGGTATTTCAGCACAGAGCACGAAATTGATATATTGATACGCTTGAGAAAAGTTAGTATTTTTCCCACATATTTTAACGTCAAGTTAATTTAGTTTCAGATCCTCTTTCATAAATATAAAAATGAAAGTAATGGAAAATTCGAGCAGTTTTGCTAATGACTATGAATCACAATTTGGCGACACTGGGTGATACAGGGCAACGCCGCCATTTTAACGAAATTTCACTGTCACATTTATCCCCAATGTAGTAACCATGGCTAATTTGTTAGTCTAATTCTACAATATGATTTATTATTATTTATGATTAATACCTTATAATTTAAAGGATGTTGTAGCATTTTACTTCAGCAGTAAACACGATAAAAACAAATCGTGAAAAATGTGCTGTGGCTGGATTACTCCGGATCTAGGAGTAATGCAGTCTCACGGCATAAAATTTAAAATACATGTGATTCATGATTCGGATGAAGGAAAGCGTGAGAAATGTCGGATGACTGTTTAACAGAAAAAAGTTTAATATATTTCATTAAAAAGGAACGTTTTGTAGAAAATACATACAGTTTAAACGTATCGTCTTTAAAAATTCTAAATATGTAGTCTAATATTAAATATATTCGCCTCCGTGTAGTACTTAAAACTACACATTTGTTTAAGAAATGTTAATGAACAATAGAGTAATTATTTTATCGGACAAGTCCCGGAAATACGATAATATGTAGACATACATTTCACTGATCTCAAAAAACTAGTTTTAATTTATTTTTTTGTTCCCTCCGAACATTTTCTATTTCTCGTTCTTTGTCTTGCCCGTGGAATAAAAATAATATGCAGCCACAATGTCAGCTGCAGGGGGGACGCTTCTCGCGACCTGGTGGTGGCATTACATCAGATTGACATGGTATCAAAAACGTCGATTGATACGAAAACAAAGTAGCCTATTTGCTAAAATAATGTTTCAAATTTTTTTTACGAAATGTGGTTTACATGTACATTCTGCGTACTGCTGAAATACTTCGGCAAAGGACTGTCACGTTTGAAAAACTAAGTGTTGGAAATTAGATATAAAACTCGAAAAATCACTAATTTTTCACATAACTAATACCCATTAAACGTTTGACCATCAAGATAGACTATGTAGGTAACACTCCGCTAAAGTTCAGCACTAACCTTGTGTTTATACAGTTTATGTATTTCTGTTATACGTATTACCCCAAGTGGCGGTTTTGTCCGATTTGTCTCAGAACGTGAAGAGAAAGAGAAGAATGTTATATTAATGACTGTTCAGCGAAACTGTGTTGCAGCATTTAGTGTCTGAGCATATGATCAATAGATTTTAAAAAATGGAAAATGGTGAATTCCATAGTGAATTCTAACGTAATTGCCACCCAGCCAATGAGCGTGTGCAATGGGATGCTTACAGAACAGGCGGTCATCTAAGTACTGTCGTCTTTAACCCTTAAGAAATCGTTCTGTTTGTAGCAATAATTTATCCACCAAGATTTTTACTTTTAAAAAGTCGGTATTGAATAGTCGACTTGGAATTTGGTGAGCAAATCCTTATCTATCATTTACAATTTCTTCCCCAACAACATAGGAAGGGGAAGGGATGCATGGCGTTGACACTCCTTCGTCAGGAGTTGTTACGTGGTAGATCCGACGTTTTTGGATGGAAAATATTGCAGTCACTTATTATTGATATAAAATAAAATGCTTGACATACTTTAAACGAATATTCAAAATCAATTTTCAAACGGGTTGGGTTTTTATGTTTCAAACCTTCTCATAGGGATTACTCCCATAGAGGGAACACTTGATTGTTGTGACTAACTCACATCCCTATGAGAAGGTTTGAAACATAAAAAAGAAAAACTCACCCAAATATGGGGGCGAGAGAAAGGGTAACGGGTGAATTTTGAGGAAAGGTGATTTTTTCATGTCGCCCTCCAGACCTATGTAGAGGAAACTCAGGAGAAATTAACCGGCCCTAACACCTGAAAATGTTACGTTATCTGATTTATCTTCGTCAACATTTTCACCTCATTTTTCTCTAGCAAAAGAACAATTCTAAAAATAAATGTAGATGTACCTTTATACAAATTTTCTTATCGGTACTTCATAAGTTATAGAGAGTAAACAACGTACTATGCTAATTTGGTCTCATTATATCTTATTACATAATATTTTTATGTTGTGTGTATTGATAACTTCGAAAATCCATAAGAAAATTGAAAGCAAATTGTAATAAATACATTTAAAGTACTATTTTCTCTAAAAACAATCGTATCTTCCTACACGTGTAAAAGCAAAAAAGTGTGCAAATTATCTTAAAACGGTAAATCTAAATTTTTTTTAAAAAATATTGATGAAATATCTGATTGTAGAAATATATAAATAACAAAAATCTGAGTTCATCGCATAAATGTATGACGATGGAAGAAACTGACAGAAAGAGGAATTAATTAAAGGAGAAGGAAATCACACAGATTCTAATGCAACAGCGTTTACTCGGAAGCTTGGCAGTTTGCACGTTAGAAGTATGATGAAACTATGAAAGAGTGAGTTCTCATTTGCGGTAGAGATATGTGATAGAGTTTATGGAGGAGTTGAGGGTCGGAGCAGGTACTGTATCTGGAGGAAGGGTAAAAGTACAGGATGTCACGAAAACAGTGTGGGAGTTCCTGCAGCAGAGATGAAAATGAAAGATGTCGAGTGAGTTGGTTTGCTTTGGTCATTTCAAGAGGTAATTAGTTGCTTGGAAATGTTTTGATGATAGTGTAGGGGAGACATGGTTGAGATGGTTATGTTGCGGGAAGGTAGTGAGGTCGAGGCTTCTAGATGGTGGCGGCACCTCAGCGATAAACATCTGCCTGCGGACGCCTGCACGCGCTCGTAAAACGCTGCGGACCAAGTTTACGTCATTACAGTAAGTACGTGCGCGTAATTTTCTCTGCAGTCTCAGAGACAGTCGCGAGCGTAGGGGCGTGGGATGGAGTGTACAAGGAGATACACGGTGTTCACAGTGGCACTACTAAAGGACAAAAAGATTTGTTGCCATGGAGTATGTAGAATTACGATAAACAAACAGTGGCTGATGGAGAAAGATTCTAGATGGAACTTTTGCATTATTTTATCAGTGTATCATAGGCCTGCATATAGAACATCTTAAAATCTATGTAGAAGATACATCAAGAAGAAATAAAATCAATCAACAATAGGAAATAAATATAAAATAATCATTAACAAAGGATCTAGCAATGATGCACATTTTAAAGACAAAGAAATTCCTGTGTATCGGGAATAAATAAATCGAAAATAAGTTGAATTAAACAATTTAGGTAATTGAAATATGGCAGTGGAATTTATAGAATTAAAATATGTGTACAAATGTAATGGGGATATGTATGTAGTCAGGTCGTCGATAAAAATGATTTTAGACTTAGGTTCGGTCATAAAACGATTTACAAACACACAGTTTTAAAAACTGATTCTCCTGTATTTGTCTTCATCATATGTTAATTTAATATTTGTCTTTTTATGGAAATATATTTCAAAATACAACTTTCCGTGTTTTGTTTTCTTCATACTGCAGAGTTCTACTATATAAGCCTATTCTATTTGTGATATTGGTGTTATATTTTGAACATATACATTTCCCTTCATAAACATACACATTACATACACACAAACATTGCATATAAAATTTAAAAAAACTATTCCAAATATTTTATATTTGACTTCACGTCAGTATTTTCGTTTGGCCTAAGAAATAAGAAATACTCTCTGTTCATGAATTTTATAAAACAGCGAAATGAAAATATGGCATATACAGACGTAAAATATGAAACAGTGATGATTTAGATTTGAATGTTGTATCATCGAATGAAATTGTGAAAGGAGGAAGGATGGGTATGAAGTGAGGTGCAGAGATTGCTTCGATACGATAAAGGGGAAGATTGATCCCAAAGTGGAGGAATAGACGTAAAACTGTGAGAATACTGTGACGGATATAAAAATTCACAAGAATGGGGCTATAAAACAGCTCGGTACAAGGTTTGGAAAGTAGAGGTAGGTAGGGGAAGCAGTTAAGCTGACACAGGTAAAACTCGTGCATAAGAGGAAATATATTGTTATTGGAAACATTTTCGACGCAAATTTGCTGTAAGAATGACAAATATAATATGACAAGTACAAGTCAAACCTATGTACTCCCTTTCTTAACTATTAAAAATGGTAATACATATTTCCCCTGACGTCGTATATCGATACCAAGAATTAAAATTGAGATTAATATTTTAGATTATATTTATTTCTCAGTTCTATGTTTCTGCTACTACATTTACTTAGATCACCAATTATAATTTTCTCTAACTGACTGTATGGGTGACAGAAATATTACCCTAGTTTTTGTTCGTAAATGTGTTTATTAAAATATGTTTTAAGTAATTTGTGAACTTATCGGCTTTTCGATTAATTTATTATGAACTAACCGTCCATTTTCAGAGATATGTTGATAGGAACTGTTTTGTTCCTTTCTCGGTCAGATATGAACCTCATAAGTTTGTTGCCTTTAATAATAAACACACTGTATGAGGGATGGCTTACAGAAGAGAAATTAATGGTGTGAATTAATACTCCTGGATAATTTCCAATTTTATGCAGAGTTAAAATTATCATTAATATATAGTTAATTTTAGAGAAGTATATTTTTATGGTATATGGTTGTATATGATTGGATATATTATTTTGAATCGTTGGTGATTTCACTAAATTTGAATCAAGTTTCAACCGTGTATAGGGGTGAGGATTCATACCAATGTGTTTCCTATATACGGTACTAAACTAATATTGCTTGTAAAATTACCTACTGAGTTGTTTTAGTTCAAAAGTTTTAGTTCGTCACTTATACAGTATATTCTTTAATCATTTGTTTTTAACTCGGTAAAAATAGACTGAAAAAAGGCAAATATTCGGATAAACTTAGCACACACTTCAAAGTAAA
Source organism: Laupala kohalensis (assembly GCA_002313205.1). NCBI lineage: Eukaryota > Metazoa > Arthropoda > Insecta > Orthoptera > Trigonidiidae > Laupala > Laupala kohalensis. The sequence continues at coordinate 237,252 of NNCF01127353.1, forward strand.
CATTTAACCTGAAATATAAAATATCCCCATCGATCCCACTTGCGCTAAAAATTTTACCTGAGGTCAGATATATTCCGAAAAACGTTCCCATGGCCCAAGTTGGAGCCCTGATTCTGATGTACTCACAAAACTCCACAGAAAAGTACAAGAAATTAAAGTTTTCATTGAAACAAATATCATTAATATTGTTAATCGTTGATGACGCCTGGGTGATTAGTGCACCGGCTCTGCGCAGCCAGTATCCACCAAACCCTTTGCATAGGCGACCTCCGACGCACGAATAATAGTGTCGCAAGCGCAGTGCGCGGTAGGCGTCGAGGGGAAGTACTAGGGCAAGAGAGAAGGGGAAGGCCCGAGCGGCATGTCGTGTGCTACCACGGCGGGGATCCCCTCGCGTGCGGAGCCATCTGTCTCCTGACGAACAAGTTGCCTGTCCCCCATGCTCCCATCCGGATTCCGTCGCACCCTCTTCCCACGACGAAAGCACTGCCCAACGAGCTACTAGAGCCAAACGTGGCCAACGGAGGGTCATTTTGGATTGTTTTCTATTTTGGTAGTTTTATATCACAATATATCATCATATACTACATTACTTTTCTGCGCAACCGGACAAAGCGTATCACACAAATGAAGCATTTATTCAGGGCATTAAGACATGTGCAGAGCATTGCAATAAGAAAAGAAGTAACTTGACTCATTTATTTGAAAAGTTTGTTACTTGACTGCTTAAGTCCTAATTCAGGACAGAGTTTTCTGGAAAGTAACAAATATATGCGTAGAAAATTGTACGTGACTTACATAATTTCTATTATATATTATCATATACCTTTTGTACTATTTTGTTTTGGTATTCTATATGATATACAACTTGAGTCGTCTAGTATCACTGTAACAAAAATTTTCAAGAAACACAAAAATATGATGAAGTTCTCCGTCTATAAAAGTTTAATATAATTTTTCATCACGAGCTTTAAATGATATAGACAATTTTTTCTCTCAAAAGTATCGAAGTTCTTACTACTATATTACCTTTTTGCACGAGAATTTCATTTTGGATGTATCATGTTCTGATACAAAATTTGTTAATGTATCTCGTTTGTAATTGGGATGTATTTTTCAAAAAAAAAATTAGATGTAACTACTTGGTTTGTTACGAAACCATGCATGAACTTAGAAACAGCATGCTGCGTTCTGTCTTCTCCCTTATATAGAGGACACGTAGGACTGGTAATGTCTACTGTAATCTTACAATCACCAAAATAGAGATTTGTTTTGCTAATAGAGGACTCGCTTGCTATTGATGTTTTAGACCTTATGAAAATACGTACTTTGATTCAGACAAATAAGTTTTAAGGAATGAATGTCTTTGAATATCAAAAGTTTAAGAAAACGATAAAGAGTTATAGAGTTAATCTTAAAAAAAAATGTATATATTATATATATTAGTGTAACGTATGTGAAGATTCGTAACTTTGATATAATTCGTAAAAGCATCTGAAGATAACACCAAAATAGTGTCGAAGTATCAATGTATTGTTTTAAAATATGAAACAGTGTATGTTGGAATATATCGTTCAATTGAATCATATGGGTCAGAGACAACAAAAATCCAAGAAAGCGATACTAATATTTTTAGAAATTGGATTTTCTAAATCGATTCAGCCTTTAACCATAGGAAATCCCTGGCACGTTGCGATTTCTACATTGTTTACAAAAATAATTGTCGATCTTACTCAGCACGCAGAGAGTTTAAAGTGGCCTCTTTTTATTTTTTTCGCTAAACACAGTTAGATGTAGTCATAAATAGAGATATCCAAGTGTAAAATTTAATTAATTTTCTTAGTCTCGCCAACCATGTATTTATTGTTATAACTTTCGACTGTTACATGGTTGTATGTGTAGCAGTCATCTTCAGTAACCTTTTCCTCCGGATAAGGAAACGGATTTGTAAGAGAAAGATTTCTGAGGATGACTGCTTTGCAATAGAAAGTTAACTTTAACAATAACTATATGGTTGGCGAGACTAAGAAAATTAGTTTAAATTTTAATTACACCGACAAAACGTCACCAGCACCAACTACATTTAAGTGTAAAATGTTTTCATTTTTCTTTGCATCAATGCAATGATGGATACGTCTAGGTAAAGCTTAACCTACTTTATATACTTCGGAAGTTGGTTGAAGGACATATATGTGGTTAAAATACACGCATCTGAGGTTCGAATCCTGCGCTATGAACGATGTATTTGAAAGAGTTTGCCTTTCATTGGATTCGAACAATTATCTCTCATTTCCACCAATATTTCTTTTCGCATTCCGAAACATAGTTAACGCAGTTAATCCTCCTCTTTCCCGTTGCGTATATTTTGCAAACGTTTACTCCCATTTACGTTACGGCATTACCTTCTGGGGTAATTCCAGTCAGAGTATTCAAACTTTAAGAATTCAGAAGAGGATAGTTCGGATAATTTGTAAATCTCACCCCCGAAACTCTTGTAAACCTTTATTCAAAGAATTAAATATCTTAACACTTCCCTGCATTTATATTTATGAAACGGTCTTGTTTGTTAAGACCGAATTACTGAAGTGCCACCCTTGCCTTATACGAAACAGTCTCGTTCATGAACACTATACACGCAATAGTAGTAATATTCATCGCCCTAGAGTGTCAACCACTCTTTGCCAAAAGGGACCATACCATTCGGGAATCGTTCTATATAATTCCCTGCCCAAGAATATAAAAGATATTATGAAATTGAAT
>NNCF01127353.1:240236-382736 GCA_002313205.1 Laupala kohalensis
TTTCTTATACAGGTTCTCTAGGCTTTGTCTAGGGGCGTGTTTATTGTAACAATAAATCGTGAATTTAGTGTTTTTTCAACTCTTGTACTTTTTTTAAACACTATACTCAGAATAATCTATAATTCGATAATAACTTGTACATGTAAATTTACAAACATATTTGCGTAATATTACAAACATATTGACATTATATATGTATTATAACTCAGCTAACGTTTTATCTTATCTAGGAACTTTTGCTGAAATTTTTGAATCCGCCTCTGCCTTAGGGCCCTTGATCGGAATTGATGGGATGGTCCCTTGCTTGCTTCCGGAGAGTAAATTAGTTTATTGTCCTCCACGTGGTCATACGCAGTTTGTACTGTTTTTTGACAATAAATTTATTTTTAAAAAATTATTATTATCTTGATAAATGAAAGCCGAATAAACGCGTAGGGAGAAGATTTTAGATCTTCACTTTCCAAAGCCGATCTAAACTTTGTCATAGTTATAACTTCTAATAGGAAACTGATTATATTGTGCTCTACATGTTGCATTGTAGTTAGCTTTTTAAGTCGACTCGTTTACTTCTGCATGTGTTTTACGGAGGTTATTTTTCCCGTTTCGGTACGACATCGCGTTATCGGAACACCCATCATTCATATCCCTGCTAAAAAAGTGAAAAAGGTCGTTGACATTGGACGTGCATCTGTAGAAACGTTGTCAAACCCAATACATTGTACCGTACATCATAGTCGATCTCGTGCAAAATGTATAAATGTAAATTGGTATGGCTTCTTAGAAAACATCCAGACAGGATTATTCTTTCTTACTTTCCAACTACACCACATTTTGTTACTTGATGGGAATGGTTACCAAAGAAGATGGTCACCTACCGTATTCTGAACTTTTTCTAGGCGTTTATGTGTAATGTAATGGGAAGAAATCATAAAATATTTTATTTCTTGTTCGTATATTAATTAATGAAACCATGGTATGCAGATTCAACGAGCCACCCAAAAATATTAAAGAAGAAGCGAAAGGTACTTCACATTCAAACTAAACAAAAAATGAGTAAGTATCCCCGTGTAAATGATGTGATCTGAACATCTAATACGTGTGGCTGGGGATATGATGGTATCAGATTCATTACATCTGCTACATTGTTGTATGTGATCCAAGTTAACAAACTAGAAGGGATTCCAATGCAGCACAGTCTAGTGAATCACATTCATCACTCCCTCAGACTTCATAACCGCAAATGTTCTCCTCGCTCGTCACTATACATTTCACATTTTAATAGCATATGTTATGGGTGTTCATTTACTTTTATACGCATACACTCCAGTGTTTCCTCTTTTATCCTTGCCAAATATGCATTACAATTGTCATGTCCTGTAATGAATTCAATGAAATGTCCGTGTGACTGAAACCATTCGGTGATATTTATTTATTACAAGCTGAGTACCCGGCGTTGCCCAGGATTTTTTGACTAATATTCTTTTACTCAGGGAAAAATAAAATCTATCCATATTGTAAGATAAAAATACTTTTACTTACTGGTTTTAAAAACATGTACAGCATCCTATTTTTTCAAATTCACAGTACTACAAATTTAATAGAAAACTTGACTATACACTACATCTCGCGGGAACCGCACCGATCGAATCTACAGTTCCGAGGCATGATGAGGCTGCACCATTTCATTAAAATTCTTATAATATTTAAACAATTCCTCGTAATTTTACGATTTAAAGACTTTTTTATCTTTGTTAAATGCACAAAACAAATAATTCATTAAATTTGATGTTTATTGTCTTTTCCTTCTTAAATTACTCTCTTAAATTGAAGTGTTTTAACACTTCTATTTTATCCATAATGTATGGTAATATTTGTAGATAGACATATGCTACCTCGGAGTTTTTGTAGAACACTGTTAGGCAAACAATATTGCTATTCTTAGTGTCCAACCATCTCGAACTTTTTAGGCACCTAGCGTAAGCATTTATAATTCTCTTTCTTTCCTAATTTATCGACATTTATTGTCAAAAACCATATTTATCTTTCTTATCACACATTAAATAAATTAAAGTTAGCCTTTGTTCATCGTGGACATCTAAACTATCTTTTTGCCAAATTTCATTGCGATTTGTTGCAGTGGTTTAGTTGGGATCAGGTAGCAAACGGACAGATAGACACACTTGCGCGTTACGTATTTCATATTTTACTATGGACTTACTTCGAGTGTTTATCATTGGTGATATTAGGAAGCAATGTCCACCCGCAACTTACATTCCCTAAAGCGCAAGGGCTGCTCACCCCTGTTGTCAACCGCTAGCTGCGCCACCGCCGTTGTTTCCATCCGGCAGAGCGGTAGCCTGACGCGTCGCAGCGGGCCGTTTCGTGCGGTTTACTGACCCAGCTCGCACTGCAGTCTCCCTACCCTCTCTCCTTCAGCCTTCTCTTGAAGACGCACCTCCTTGCACTCTCGGTTTTGTGGCGCGGAGCAGCCTCACCTCGTCTACAGGGGTTGGCAAACCGCATGTTGCTGTAGGATGATGTGTGGTACACAAGATTTGTATTTTGGAGTAAATAAATTAATAAACTTTATGGTCAAAAAGCTGTTGCGAACTGGATATGACTGCTTGGTGGATAATAAACTAAGGTACTCTCCGGAAATCAGCAAGGGACTATTCCATCAAGGGTCCAAGGGCAGTGGCAGTTGTTAAATACTTATGTTATTTTAATGCGTTCTGTTATCAATTTATCATTCCAAATTGAACCGTACATATAATGTGCTGTTAAAATTCGAGACAAATGATAACGAGAGAATTACATGACATTTCCGCCAATGGAATATCCGCCACAGATAGAAATGAACTATTACAAATAAAAAAGATACAAAACAAGGTGTATGAAAAAAATGTATTCAGTATGTAGAATGCTATTAACATTGGCGTGGCAAAGAGAAATCAACATCACCTACAATTGTACAGGTTCACAATTGAACGGGTTGTACATTCTACAAAATAAAATACACATAAAAACAACTACATTAATATACTGTCACTAACGATATTGTTTATTCACGTGTTGTGACAATGAAATATAAAGGAAAATCTTCCGAGGAAACCACCTCATCATTATTTCTGTACCTCAAATGGGTTCAATGAGGCCTGGGGAACTGAACTATTGGGACTGAATAATGCCTATAACTAATATTAGCTTCTCCGCACTCGAAGTCCACCACATGTGTAAAGTCAAGGCATTATAATAAATTTATGGGTGATCCGTGGTGCATTGGCCAGTGCATTCTCAAACAACCCACTAAAATAATTCATTGATTAAATAATTGTATAAGTGAATATGGCTCAATAAAATTTTAAGATTGGAAATTTTGGATGTATACTCGTGAACAATACATTTACTGATATCTTTGAATAAATATTTTAGATGCTTGAGTATATATAAAAATAAAATTAAAAATTAAAAATTATGTTCTTGTGTTTTGAAAACTGGGAAACGTTTTATTAATTCATTAAAATATAAGGGCAGCAACGACAAAAATATGAAAATAATGTCTAAACTCTTCTCAATAACATATTTGATGCCCTCTAAATGATTCTCTCCAATTATATACAGCACCAATTCAATAGCGATGCAAACAAAATGAACAGGCAAAATTAAATGGAAAATTGTATTGTGCTCGAACTTGCTATGAAACATATTGTTTACTTCCCGCCAATCAAGAGCAACCCACAGTAAGAGCTTTCTCGCAGAACAATATTCCTCATTTCTCGTAGCATCTTTTACGGACGACAATTCCAGAAATTATGGGTGTTCCTACACAGGACATCATTTGTGGAACTGTCTTTAAATTTAACGTAAAATTTGTGGTTTCACATTTCTATTGCATGTTGAGGGTAAAATCTGCTTCTGGGTTGTTCACATTTATTACCGTTATCAGACGTTAAACGACAAGATGGCGAGTTTCTTTTTCGCTAAACACAATAAAACTGCAACACGGTACTTGGCATAAGATGAAAATCTTATTAAAACAGCTTTGTGGGATGACGTGTATTATTTTCAGGACTGAGATACGTATAACTCTTATTTTTTGTGTTAAAAGTAACGAGTAAAATTTAGTAGTAATTAAAAAATGATAAAACGTGTAAGAATACTTGAACACTAATTTTATTATCAGCTGAGTCCTTGAATTTTATTCTTCTTTCATTTTATTTTTATAATTATATGCACTTTTACGGGTAAGTTCACAGTACAATATTTTATGTTAAAAATAATTTTATATCAATTGTAATTCGTTTTGTTTAGATTTATTATCTGGAATATGAGGTTATACAAGAAATATAGTGCTAAAGTCTATCATTTACTGTATTCTATCATTTTACACCCTGACGCAGCAAAGAATCAGTTCACAAAATACCCGTCATATTCATTTAATTACAACTACGTACAATACGTTAGTGACAAAACAAATAAAAAATGAAATAGAGTACTAAAGAGCGGAAATAAAGAGACAGTTTGTAATAAAATTTCTAAGTTCCCCATTCTAGTCCGAATTTTTCTCCGTTTTTCCTTCGGATAGAGGCGGACATTTTATACAGACCCGCTAGGCTCTTGCGTAGTGGAGGCATCTAATGAAATCACAAATCCCGAAATTAGTGTTATTTGTAGTTACGATTTATAAATAATACATTACGAATAATTTATTTATTTATTTAGTGCCTTTTGGCGAAGTTCAAGCCATAAGACCTGTTTTTCCACTTAACTGTTGGACTTGGATAAGGGAATTGGGAAGGAGAGATGTTGGGTTAATCTATAGTTTGATAATAATACGTACTTGTGAAATAACGTTTTTGTTTTAGTAACTACAAATTTGTTGGTATTATGCTGATAACACGTACCGAACTATTTTTATTGTTGGGAGTGTGTTGAAATGTTAAATCCCCCTCTGCCTTAGGGTCCTTGATTGGAGTTGATGGGATGGTCCCTTGCTTGCTTCCGGAGAGTAAATTAGTTTATTGTTCTCCACGTGGTCATACGCAGTTTGTGACTGTTTCTTTGACATTAAAGTTTATTTATTAAAGAAAATGGAAAGGAACAACAAACTTTTCAGCAGTAATTATTTGAAAACAGAATTTGAAAACTAATTCACTTTACGAGGTATAGAAGTGTTGGAATGTTTGAAGTATGGGGTATACTTAATAAGAATTTCGAAGGAATTAGTATGATTCGAGGGATGAAAGGAAGTTCAAATTGAATTAAAGAAAAAGAAAAAATAATTTTCGTACTCCGTAGAATATGATGGGAAGGTACGCAAATGCAAGTTTACAGATTATAGTTGTAATATCTGTTATTTTCTTACGAAGTAAGTTGTAAAGATTCTAATTTTAACCTCTGCGTTTTTCTGCCATCAAATTCCATCCGACATGTTTATTAATAAACGGTTTATTTATTACGGTTGAATTCAGTAAATTATGACAAAAGAAACTATTGCTTTATTTGGCTTTCTTATTCATGTATATATATTTTGATGAGTTTCTTTTATATTGGACATTTAAGATCCACGAGAAAGATAAACATAGAAGTGGTTATTAAGTGGAATAAATTGATCCGATTAAGTCTGTTTCCGAATTTAGTTACCTTTTAGAAAAAATACTTTGCATATTACTAACTTTTTTCTGCTTACCACAAATATATTATTTTATTCAGAAACAAAGAATTGTTTTTCTTTTATATATTCCAAATTAAACACTATTTTCCGTCCTTTCTGAAAGAGAAGAAAATAAATATTTCTGAGTATAATAACTGCGTTAACAATGACTAATCCCATTTTACAATTCTCATACTACCTGATAATATCGTCCTTCTCTCCTCCTTCAAATAGTCGGCTCAAAATGACTTTAGTATTTCTTAAAATCCGTTACTTCTACGGATTCAATTGCGTACAAGCCGGTTGAAAGTTATTCTCTACTTTGCAGCTTTAGCGCTCGAGTTAACGCCATTTTCTCTTTTTCTTCGAGTTCCTTTTATTTTACTCGTGGAAAATGCGATTCGAGTATCCTCCTGGTGAATCGATTTCGCATTTAAGCGACAACGCTTTTCGAGAAACACGTTCCCTGATGACCGAGGAAAGCGCATTTGGATGCAGCAAAACGGTCAATTTATCAGCGAGCCACTCAAACCGAATGGTTTCCAGTTTCATTAAAATGCAAGGAGTCATAATTTCAGTTAGGAACCAATACACGTAAGACACGGAACAAAAAAATATCTTAGAATATTGAATAACAAAACAAGCATCATATAGATTTATATAAGAATTTTTATCATTTACACCACGTAATGTCTTGTCCGACTGATATAAAACTGGACCACATGCCAAAACTCCAAGTATTTTTAAAAATACCCTTATTCTAAACTCAAGATTTGCCACTGAGAAACATTTTTAATTCCTCTCTCAAAAGAGGTGAAAATTTTTAGACTCAAATTGGATATCCACCTAATTTTTGCACAAAAACGATATATCTAGTGAATTATTTCTAACAACTATAACCCTTATTCAGTGATGAATTTAGAGGACTCATACTTTGTTCATAGACGTTCACACTTCGCTCATACTTCGATGTTTCAAATTATTCTTCAATACCACCTTCATGAACGCTCACACTCCGGTCGTACTTCGCGTACAAACTCCCACTAATTACAAGTATTCATTCCTTCTACTTTGTTTTTTTAACTTATCGCTCCTCAATGCAAATGTAGAAAATGTAATTTTATAAGAGGAGCGGAAAACTTAAATTATATTAATTTGGACCAAAGTATTAATATCTAAATAATCTGTCGAACGTTACAACTGATATCCGGTCTATGTATATGCTGATAAATATTTTATAGAATTATTGAATAAATTTTCTACTAAAATCAATTATGAACGAGTTTGCAGGGAGCTGTCTCATAATATTCCTCACAATACATTCACATTTTTCACGTCACATAGGTGTTAAAACGACAAGGATTAAAAAACAAAAAAAGAAAAAACAAAAAAATTAAATCTGTGAATGATTCCTTTGTACCAGTTTTTATCGGATAAATCGCTTTTCTGTGATGAAGCGGATCAAAGATAAGTAAATAATATTTTCGTGTTGGCCATGCGCAGTGGTTTAGTATGTTATTATTATTGTTAATTAGAAATTATCTGATCGGTAAGATATTACTGACTCCATAAATTATTATTCTGATATCAGAAGGATATCACTGCTCCTACAATGTAACTTATTATGTAGCAACTGCGACCATCGAAAATATAAATAATTAAAGTTGCTTACATGAACTGCGTACCTTAAATGAAAAGACATTCGGATCAGTTTAAAATCCAAGACATAATTTTTATTACGGAAATGATTATAATTGACGTTAAGTCAGTTGTCAAATTCCACTCAATTTAAGTTGATGGATATTAGACGAAACAGTACCTTAGTACACACAATAGAAATCATTGAAAGACATTAACACATAGAATAAAACGTGTTATGAAACACATGATACATACACAAATGAATATTTTACACATAAATACAAATATACTAACATACAATCAGTCGTCATATGTCAATGTGATACGTAGGAGTGAGTAACTACACAGTAATTTCATTGAAACTGCTAATTGTCAAGTTTGAAGTACCATAAAATGATTAGACTTGGAATAATAACAATTCGTTCTACTCAAACATTGAAATACTCATTCATTCGACTAACGTTTATTACTGACTCACAGTAAGTAGCTTTTGCGATCGCTGGCAATAAGTTCCAGATCCATCTGTCATGCATTGAAGAAATCTAGTTGAATCACTGTAATGTTAATTTAATTTCAATTATAAATTATTTACCGATTTAGGTAGCAATGTATCTAATACATTGAACAAACACTAAGACGTGAATTTGACACTTGGTTAACACTATCCGGTCGTGAAAGTCACACGGGACAGGAGCGCGCGAATGCCGTGACTACCCCTAAGAAGAGCTGGCAAGAAGTGAAGTAGAAGTGTTATTGATAGTCTTTTGTTTCTATTTTCTAACGACTCTGATTGGTTCCGTTGGTGTTAATTATTCTTGTCTGTATTAAAATTTACATTGTCCTATCGTAGCACCGTATATTTATACTCTTTTGTCATCGAATGTTCTGGAACCCGATATTGTTGTACAATAAATTTTGTTTGCTAATTTTGGGACTCAGCGTGGGTGAGAAAAGTAAGGGTATTGCGTCGTTATTTATATTATGTTCTAAACATACTATATGTGAATTGGAAAAGGAATAGGTTTTTAAATTGTAGATTTTTACAAAAAAAGATGAAATGAGATGATATGGAAAATGAATAGAAACAAAGGAGACCCACGTAGAAAATTTAGTAGCTAGTAATTACATGAGGTTGCAACTTACCGCGCGTTCTACACCTCGGGGTTCGGGCGCCCGTCGAAGTTATTCATGCTCCACCGCACATTGATCCTATGAGTTTAACCAAGTGATATATAATTACAGTGTCATTATTTATAAGTTAATTGTTTATTCCTAATTCATTTTGAAATACGGTTACTTTCAGGCTATGATTAGTTGATTTTCAGATTGCAAGGTTTTATGGAAAACACTGTGTAACGATGTCAGTATTCTAGATGAAACACTTTTTCTAATATTTGTTTTCAAATTTGATCCTTCCCTTCAAAACTTTAGAAAATTGCGTTCCATTTACATTCCAAACATAATAAAGAATACTCAGAGACAAGTAAACATTTTAACCTCATTCTTTATAAAGCAGAATTTAAGAAACATTTGATGTTTAATTTGTTGTATTTTGATTGACAGGAAGACTGAAGAGGAGACTCGAACTCGAGCCTATTGCTTCTTTGAAATATGTGAAGTGCAATGAAGTGAAGTGAGGTGATTGAATTCTAAGGGAATAGAAAATGCTCAAAGTGAATAGTAGAAGTGAAGTGTAGTGCTGTGTAGTAAAGTGTGCTTAAATGTTCATAGCAACCTTGTTTGGTATTATTTTTTATAGTTATTAATTTCTTTTAATTATGTTATATCAACTTCTTCTACGAGAAGGGTATAGGAGAAGCAATGGTATATGTGTGTATATGTTTATACACTACTGATAAAAAAAGGGCCCATTTATTTTTCTGAATTCCCACGCCCTGACCATTTTCGATTTGCAATGCCTCTCTCCTCCTGCTTCCCCTTCGACAGGGGAAGTTTCGTTCGACCAATCGTAGGTCTATTTGAAACGGCTCCCATATTTGGAAGACATCGTCCGGCGGGTAAATAGTAACGAGATAAAATGTTTCATTACATCGTTAATAAAGAAATATTTTGTATTTTTTAATTATACACATTTTGGACTTCTGTAACAAAACTATTCTCTATAATAATAATAATTTTTTAAAATAAATTTATTGTCAAAAAACAGTACAATCTGCGTATGACCACGTGGAGAACAATAAACTAATTTACTCTCTGGAAGCAAGCAAGGGACCATCTCATCAATTCCGATCAAGGGCCCTAAGGCAGAGGCGGATTCAAAATTTTCAGCAAAAGTTCCTAGATAAGATAAAAAGTTTGCTGCGAGTTATAATACTAATAGAATGTCAATATGTTTGTAATTTAACGCAAATATGATTGTAAAATTACATGTACAAGTTATTATCGAACTACAGATTATTCTGAGTATCGTGTTTAAAAATCATAAGAGTTGAAAAACTCTAAATTCACGATTCATTGTTACAATAAACACGCCCCTAGACAAAATATAAAGAACTGTATAAGAAATCCGCCTCTACCCGAAGGAAAACCGGAGAAAAACACGGGCCAGGATGGGGCAACAGAATTTTTGTACACAACCGTGCCAAAGTTGAGTACACATAAAACTAAATTAATATGAGCCATACGGCAACACAATCATGCAAGAAAATAGTTTTTGAAATTGTTATAAGTTGTTTAAAAAGTACTACAGCAATGGCGTGATAAAGCACAAGACGAATTTAACTTTCATTAAAATCAATAAATTCTTTTACAGTGTAGAAGCACTGGTGCAGGAGGTAGTTTTTAACCGCGGATTTGAACATAATGTCTTTCATAATGTCTTTTATATTCTTGGGAAGGGAATTATATAGAACGATTCCCGAATGATAAGGTCCTTTTTGGCAAAGAGTGGTTGACACTCTAGGCCGATGAATATTATTACTATTGCGAGTATTGTGTTCGTGAACGAGACTGTTTCGTATAAAGCAAGGGTGGCACTTCAGTAATTCGGTCTTAACAAACACGACCGTTTCATAAATATAAATGCAGGGAAGTGTTAAGATATTTAATTCCTTGAATAAAGGTTTACAAGAGTTTCGGGGGTGAGATTTACAAATTATCCGAACTATCCTCTTCTGAATTCTGAAAGTTTGAATACTCTGACCGGAATTACCCCAGAAGGTAATGCCGTAACGTAAATGGGAGTAAACGTTTGCAAAAAAAATATTCGCAACGGTAAATACGTGGACGAACTGCGTTAAGTTTCAGAATGCGTAACACAATTTGCTTAATTGGGAATTAAAATTGTCAACGTGACAATTCCATTTGAGGTTGTCTTGAATATGGAGACCTAAGAATTTTGTATTTGTAACAGTTTTTAATTGTGTTCCGTTTAAAGAAAGAGAAACCTGGGGTAAAGATTTTGTGATACTATTGTGAAATGACATAGACACTGTTTTGTCAGTGTTTACAATGAGACGATTTGCATGGAACCAAGTCGAAAGGTTAGACAAAACTTTTTGAGCATTGGCGTGTTTACATAGTAAATTAGTGTCATCAGCAAAAAGAACCATTTTGCAATCTGATGTGGATGATGACATGTCGTTCACATACAATAAAAAGAGTATAGGGCCGAGAATTGATCCTTGGGGTACTCCGCAAGTAAGTGGCTTTGTTTCTGAAAGACAACGCTCAAGTATTTTATTTTTAGCATTGGATATTTCTACCTGTTAATATCTATCTTTTAAATACGAATTTAGCCATTGATATCTATCTTTTAAATAAGAAGTTCACGAATGCCTAAAGAATGCAATTTGGACAGGAGAATTTCGTGATCGATGACATCGAATGCTTTGGATAAGTCAAGAAAAACACCTTGAGGATTTTCTCCAAGGTCTAGAGATGTGGTAACATCGTTTAAGAAGGAAAATATGGCGCTTGTAGTGGAAAAGGATATCCTAAAACCGTCTTGATCGTCAGAGAGAATATTATTTTTTGATGAAAAATCTAGAAGACGCTTCTAGAACAATTTTTCTAGGATTTTTGAGAAAGTGGGTAGTAGAGATATTTGTCGGTTATTTCCAATATTAAGTTTGTTTCCTTTCTTGTGTAAAGATTTCACTTTAGCTGTCTTAAATATGTGAGGAAACATCCCTTCCGATAAAGAACTATTAAAAATATTTATTAGTGGATTTAATGTAGCATTGGACGAAAATGTAACAATAAATTCGGGTATATAATCTATGCTTGTTGAAAATTTGTTTTTTAATGAGCTGATGATTCTCATGACTTCACTGGCGTTAGTTTCGGAAGTGAACATAGAATTGGGTATGTGGGTGGATATAATTGGAGGACATTGATTTGGATATATTGAGTTCGTTATTTTACCAACTTCTGAGAAGTAAGAATTAAACAAACTTGCGATGTTCTGAGGATTTGTTACGATTTTGCCATCGTTTAGTAAAGAAATATTTTCTTCGCGGTTTTCAGAAGTTGACGTGTAATTTTTAACAATATTCCACATGGTTTCATCCGGTTGTTCGATTTTAGTATATGTATGTCGTTTTCCATTACTTTAGCTGCATATACTACTTTTCGAAGAATAGTCTTATATTTCCGAAAATAATTATGGAATTCGGGTTGTTGGTTATAGCGTTTTGAAAGATAATATAAACGGCGTTTGTTTTTTGAAAAAATCCTTATCCCTTGGGTGATCCATTTATTGTATTTCTTTGTGTTAATTAACTTGCGTTTTATGGGAAAACTAGAGTTGTAATGATTTAGGAATATTGAGATAAATACATTGAATTGGTCGTCGGTGTTTTGCCAATTGTAAACATCTTTTCATGTTTCTTCACGCAAATGATTTATAAATATGGATTTATTTATGTCATTAAACTCTCTTGTAAATTTTTAAAGGATTTTAAGTGTTTTTAGTTTATTATTAATAGTCAATACTTGAGCAAGGTGATCACTGTATCCGGCGATAAACACTTCAGAGAGATACGAGATTCCATTGTTGACGATAATTGTATCTAGCAATATTTGATCTGAGCCGGAGAGACGAGTGGGGTCGTTTATCGTAGTAATAAGGTTGAAGGAGAAGATAGAGATTCTTCAATGGATTAACTGGTGAATGTGCAGAGTCGGATGTACTCAGGAATTCGATGTTGAAATCGCCACATATAACGATAGATTTAGTAGATTTGTGTGTGATATGTTTGAAAACGATTTCGAAGTTCCTCAAAAATATGTAAAGATCTGATTAAGGAGGTCTATAAATACACAAAACAACAATACCGGTGTCGGTCAGATTAACTGCAGAAAATTCGAACATACTATCTACGCAGAAGTTCTCGTAGCCTGTCAGTGGAGAAGATAAAATATCATTACGAACGTAGATACACGTACGTCCGTGGGGATTTTTGCCTTTAAAATTTTGCCAACAGTAAGAACCTGCTAAATAATAATTAGAAATAGCAGTATCGTTGATGTTGTTAGTTGAAAGCCAATGCTCTGTGAGGCATAGCAAATCGAATCGATTTTCGTGTACCAGAATTTCAATGTCTGTCAATTTGTTTGAAAGGGATTGGACATTATGATGAAATATAATTATTTTATTTTCGCAATGAATTTGTGACTCACGAGAAATGGATAAAATATAGTTTTTACTGTGATAAAATATAGTTTTTAACAGAATTTTAATATAATTGCAAGATACCGTATGGAATTGGTATAATTCGAATCACAAATTACTTACAGTGAAGTATAATTCATACAGTGAAGTATAATTCATACAGTGAAGTATAATTAATACCATAGGTTCTTTTCTTTATCTTTCTTTCTTTCTTTCTTTCTTTCTTTCTTTCTTTCTTTCTTTCTTTCTTTCTTTCTTTCTTTCTTTCTTTCTTTCTTTCTTTCTTTCTTTCTTTCTTTCTTTCTTTCTTTCTTTCTTTCTTTCTTTCTTTCTTTCTTTCTTTCTTTCTTTCTTTCTTTCTTTCTTTCTTTCTTTCTTTCTTTCTTTCTTTCTTTCTTTCTTTCTTTCTTTCTTTCTTTCTTTCTTTCTTTCTTTCTTTCTTTCTTTCTTTCTTTCTTTCTTTCTTTCTTTCTTTCTTTCTTTCTTTCTTTCTTTCTTTCTTTCTTTCTTTCTTTCTTTCTTTCTTTCTTTCTTTCTTTCTTTCTTTCTTTCTTTCTTTCTTTCTTTCTTTCTTTCTTTCTTTCTTTCTTTCTTTCTTTCTTTCTTTCTTTCTTTCTTTCTTTCTTTCTTTCTTTCTTTCTTTCTTTCTTTCTTTCTTTCTTTCTTTCTTTCTTTCTTTCTTTCTTTCTTTCTTTCTTTCTTTCTTTCTTTCTTTCTTTCTTTCTTTCTTTCTTTCTTTCTTTCTTTCTTTCTTTCTTTCTTTCTTTCTTTCTTTCTTTCTTTCTTTCTTTCTTTCTTTCTTTCTTTCTTTCTTTCTTTCTTTCTTTCTTTCTTTCTTTCTTTCTTTCTTTCTTTCTTTCTTTCTTTCTTTCTTTCTTTCTTTCTTTCTTTCTTTCTTTCTTTCTTTCTTTCTTTCTTTCTTTCTTTCTTTCTTTCTTTCTTTCTTTCTTTCTTTCTTTCTTTCTTTCTTTCTTTCTTTCTTTCTTTCTTTCTTTCTTTCTTTCTTTCTTTCTTTCTTTCTTTCTTTCTTTCTTTCTTTCTTTCTTTCTTTCTTTCTTTCTTTCTTTCTTTCTTTCTTTCTTTCTTTCTTTCTTTCTNTACTAAGCTCCATAAACTCAATTCCCCCTCTACAGAGTAACACGAGGCCGTCTGATCAGATGAGGTATTTCAAACCTCTCTTCTTATAGTAGTAGATGAAAGAAATAATTTCAACCAGGAATACCTAGAAAGAGAGAGAATTTGCGCAGGTGATTTGAACTTTCGCTTTACTTGAACGCAAAGGCACGTGAAGATATACACGTGAAGAGAGAGGGAAAGAAAGAAAGATTGAGAGACAGGAAGAGTGAAAGAAAGAGAGAAGGTAAGAAAGGCACAACGCGGAAAGAAACAAGGAAAAAAAAGAAAGAAAGGAATGGAGGAATAAAGAAACGAACGAAAGAGTAAAAGAAAGACAGAGAAGATAGAGAGAAAGAGAGTAGGAAATAGAGAAAGAGAGAGATAGAAAGAAAGGCAAAACGCGGAAAGAAACAAGAAAAGAAGGAATGAATGAAAGAAAGAGAGAGAATGAAAGAAAAAGAATGAAAGGAAGGAAGGAAAAAAGAAAAAGAACGAAAAAGAAAGAGATAGAAAGAGAAATAAAGAGAAATAAAGAAACAGGAAGAAAGTAAGAGAAATAAAGAGAGAAGAAGAAAGAAAGGAAGGAAGAAAGAGAAAGAAAAGAACCTATGGTATTAATATGATTTAATAAATTTCAATTTGATTGAAATATATAAATGGGATTTGTCTTTTTTTATTTATTCATATCTGAAACGAGGTTTTCATATTATTGATCTCTGATTATTTTTTTAGGTTGCACGATTACTATCAAATTGTTTTATCGTGGATAAATATGTCACTAGAAGATGTAATTTATTTGTTCCTTAAGTAGTTTTATATTATTTATAACTCGAGAATTAAACTTTTGTGTTATTAGTTCATATTTGAGACAAACGTTTTCTATATTTATTTAATTCCTTTTCACATATATGAAAAACTTAAGAGAATCGCAAATTATGTGAAATTGCTTTCGACAATACACATCATTTGTAGGCAATGAGATTTGACTTCTTTACTTCACTGTATAAATATAAGAAATTATAGGAATATTTATAAGTAATTTGTGATTCGAATTATACCAATTCCATACGGTATCTTGCAATTATATTCAAAATCTGTTAAAAACTATATTTTATCACAGTTTGCGTAAGCAAAGGTTTTTTACAGAAACTCTAATATCGTTTACATTGTTTATGAAGACCTTGCGAGACAACGAATCTCGAGATGTCGTTTATATATAGAGAATGGTAAAGTTTATTGAAGTCAAGACTATAGAGATTATTTTTGTTATAGAAGTCCAAAAAGTGAATAATAAAAAAAATACAAAATATTTATTTAATAGCGGTGTAATTAAACATTTTATCTCGTTATGATTTACCCGCTGCACGATGTCTTCCAAATATGGGCGCCGTTTGAAATAGACCTACGATTGGTCGAACAAAACTTCCCCTGTCGAAGGGGAAGGAGGAGGAGAAAGGCGTTGCAAACTTAACAGATCGAAAACTGGTCAGGGCGTGGGACTTAGAAAAATAAATGGGCCCTTTTTTGTTATCAGTAGTGTACGTATGAGTATTTCTGTATCTGTTTGTAAACGAAAATGTTTGTGTATGTATGTGAATATTCACACATATGAACCTGATGTAGATAAATAATTTTTTAATTCTAATTTCTTTCTCGTTGTAACCTTGTGTACTAATTTTCGTGCAATGTTATACCGTGTGTGTGAATTTTATAGATATTCAGGCGATGATTTGTTATTCAACCTCACAACATTGAATTATGTTTGTCTTCTTTTCTATCTGTCACAGAACACTGCTCATTAACAGATTAATAAATTATTATTATTATTATAAAATATTATTATATTGCTTTTTGAACCGATAGTAGTCCGCTGTCAGACTTCAATCTCTGAACTCTGTTCACTTTTGGCGTGAGCTGCCAGACCGCGCGGATATTTCAACAGGGCGCATGCAACGACTCCTGTTCACGCGACACACAACTGTCAGAGGCAATGTGCTGTCATTTCTTTGCAAAGTCAAGTAAAACGAACCCAAATCAATTCCTTTTAATTAAATCATTATCAATTTGCGACACGTATTTCTAATTAAGTTATATCGTTTTAAACAGATTCGTGCATTTAGAAAGCACTTGAAATATCGCAATCATTTCTGACTACTTGCGTTATTGAGCAATCTACAATAACAAATTGAGTTATTGAAGTAATCATAGAATGTATTTCATTGGTTGGAGTCGTGTTATTAATTAATAATCAGCTGATGATACTAAGACGAACATTTTAGCATGTGAATGGGAATGAAAAATGGGCTCTAATGACCTCGATGTTGACGAGCCCTAAAGCCCCACAAAAAAAGAAAAGGGAATGAAAAAAGAAAGAGCATCCAATTAGTTTGAGAAATCCTACCAAAACCATAGACTTCGAAACTTAATTAATACGAATATGAAAGTTCATAGCCGCTCATTTCCATCTCAGTTGTATGAAATTTTATTGGCCACAACATGGGGTCTCAAAATGCAGCTGGATGTGTGAAAGCAAATGTTACTTTTCTGTTAAGCGGGAAATGTTTGAAGTCTAGGTAATTACGCTCCCTTGAAGCGGGCTCTATTCTTTATTTCAACATTCTATTTACAGCAAAGTTTCCAACGCAATTACGAAATTATTTGAAATGATTTGGCTTCAGAATCCTCACTAAAAAGAAGGGGAAATGAGCGGATAAATGTTTAAAGGGAGATTGTCGTCTATCATGAATTACACTAGTTAACCTCTCGGTTTACGCGTAAATTGTGAAATAAGTACTCCTTACATAAGAATCAACACTAGACATGAGTATATGAATACTTTCAGAAAAATTTCTTTTCTTTCCGAATTCCCCTTAATGTTAAAAAATTCATCTATTGATTAAAGTGATACGAATTATTAAGAAAGCTCAAACGATACTTTTTTTATATAATGAATTAGCATGTAAAAGCTAGTTGAATTGTTCTCTCATCCAATTATTATTGGCTATTCTAGTCATATTTTTGAGTGTTCGATATTTGTTTCGTTTTTCTGAATATTATTTTCTCATTTTTCACTTAAATCGTTCATTTATTGAGCTATGTTATTTTAAAACATCTTCATCAGTATTGACGAGTGACATATTTTTTACCGAAAATATTTTTTGATTAAACTAATGTAACCGGCGAAATCAAGTTCATCTGGGCACTTCAACACTTTGCAATTAAAAACAAACACACACATCACTCAACTCTTGATTTGGATGGACGTCTAATTTTAAATAAAATTAAATACTTCAGGTTCTCTTTCTATTTACTCCATGATGTACGACCTCGGAACCGAAAGACGAGGAGTGAAAAGTCTTGGTGCTAAACCTCAGACAGCAGAAGTACGATGGCACCACCACCCGTTATTTTATCTTCCACCCCCAATCTCACGACGCACCGTCAATTATATGACTGCTGTGAGTTTATAGGCAGTAAATAAGATCTGGAAGGGTAAGAGGCGTCACTGCAGAGAGCAGGGTGTATGCAACGTCGGCAGTTTCCTCTCGTTTCCTCGACAGGATGTGACACTCTTCTGGAAATTTCTGTGTACCCGTTCCCTTTCAGGATACTTTTTATAGTAGCTTAGTTAGGAAAGGATAAAAATATTTGAGATTTCCGTCAATTAGTTACAATAAAATCAATGAATCTATGTACTTATATATAAAATAAATTTATCAACATGCATTATTAACGTTTACATCCTTTTTAAACAAATAAACTAGCGAATAAATAAACGAAGGCCAAAATCCTGACAGAAATGTTGTAAGTGAAATATAATTGTCGAACAAATGTTGTAAAAGTTTATAATTTAATAATACAATGATATAAGTAAACAGCTCTACTATTATGAAGATAAATATTACTGAGTCTCATCAAAATAAAAATTTATTTAACAATGTATATCACTATTATTCTCGGCGCTTTCCGACGTGTTTTTGTGATATTCAAAATGAATTTAATTTTTTCTATTTCATCAAGACATACCAACAAATAACACATACAATATAAATAATATATTTTGCAAATGTCAGTGACGAAAAATTATTCCTGACTTAGGAGTGGGTTTTCTCCAAAAATATTCATATTTAAAAAATTTCCAGTAAAATTGATACATTGTTATATAGACAACTAAGTGTCGTTTCTCATATGGTAATATTTGTATGAATAAAATAAGAAAGTGTTGAAATATGTATATTCAACAAGTTCACATTTTGGAATGTGAGCATCTCAAGAAGAAAAAATGGGGATTCATAATGTTGATGTTAATTGTTAACAACACATGATAAACAACAGAGAGGTTTTGGTCAAAAACAAGTTACAAAAGCGTACGCAACGTTAGATCGTCATAAGAGAGAGTAGTGTCACGGCCACCTTAGACCAACTAAGGACATGGCAGTTGTAACAGTTAAAACACCAACAGAAATTGATGACTACCGTCAATGTCTAAAAACTAAAAGTTAAAATTTCTTTTCCTTCAACTCATATCACTGAATGTTTTGATACATAATTGAAGGAAATAGAAAAATATTGAGTCTGGGAACGTTAATAAGTTGATATTTTCATAGTTATACTCACAGGAGTATTATTTAATTATTTTTTCAATTTTATGCCGCTATTTGTTCATATTTTAATTTGAAACGTTCCTAATTACGAAGTAATTTACTCGTTTAAAATAATCGTAGATGATGTCCAAATAGAGAAATTCGTTTAGCTTGAATGTTTGAGATAAGACTTATGGTTATTTAAAGTAAAGGATTCAAATTATTGGGATCTACTGGCATTATTCTCGTTTACTATCAATGTTTATGTTTAGAACGACCTTTTAAGTAGCCTACCTCTACATTTATAAATGTCTTATCGTTTTTATGAAATTTAATTTAGTTAAGTTTCTATGAGATAGAACAGAAATCAAGAAATGAATTTAGCAACAGGATGAATTTAAATAAAGTTTTGAAAGTATTTTATGAAATATATTTGGTAACATTCCGGGATATAATTTGCGATTTCTCTTTCGTAATATTTCTTTCATGGAACAACTACTCATCAAACAGGTATATCAATACACGATTTTTCATTATTTGACATGGCTGGATTCTACAATATTTCGAAGTACCCAAAGAATGCTGAGGTTACCGCGACCGCGAAAGACGTAACTCGAACACTCGCCGTCGGCACCGCGGTCGGTCGCTACCGCGGAATCACAAAGGACGCTGACATTGAACCTTCGGACAGAAATGTAAAACATGTTATTTTCTAACAATGGTAAGGAAAGCTGAGGACAAAAGAATGATAAGAACGAAGTATGATATAGTGACCAAAAGTGTGAAATAGTGATATGCAAGTAATACAACCAAATGTGAGACAAAAGATTTATGAGACAAGAGGTCGCATAAATAACACAGAAGGACAGAAAATGACTAGTGATTAGTGAATATTGATTATAATGCATTATTATGCAGGGACAAATACTTTATGGGTAATCATAAAAGCTAAGGGGTGTGGTAAAAAAAAATTGTATCAAGTAAAACAAAATATAAAAGAACTTTGTAATACATTGTATACAGACAAGGTAGGCACATAGTTGTGGCAAAATAAATAAATGAATGAATGGGAATTATGTAAATATCTCAGGTTAGTATTAGATTAGTAACCATAATTTAATAGGTATATAGGGGTAAAAATAAGAAAGTATTATTTATAAGTTAAGTTTGCAATTATTTTATTTATTTCTATTATTATTTTTATTGCTGTAAACAATTGTTATCTTGTGTATTACTTCGTATTTTCAAGTGTAAGAAAAAATAGCCGAGAAGTCGAACATAGAATCAATTAATCCATCAAGCGTGTTCTTGCATTTTTCCTCCAATTCTTCCTCTGTCTCGATTTCCTAGAAACCATACGTTGTGTTCCTTCCCCACAGCATCCCGAGTGCGTGGCTTATCAGCGTCAGAGATCGCCTCGCAAATTAGCGAGCGCCAGCGTCGCCAACGCTTTCTATTGGCGACGACTCTAATTAATTTTCGAGAACCTGCCCGAGGGCGAATACCTGACAGGAGCAGAGCGTTACCTCCCTTTACGACAGAAGTCAAAAGTAAAATTGGGCGATGAGAGAGGGAGAATTTTCCATTTCTTTTATGGAATATGAAATTTTCTTCCTTGGACGTATAACCATCAAAGAGGGAGGGAAATGAAAGGAAATGCGAGAGAGGTAATATGGGCGACTGTAGCCAAGCAATGAATGTGAATCTGGAAACGGAAGATTTAATTACCAAATGAGTGGCGGGAGAGCTCTACCAAATTTACAGCATGATACATCCTGGAACAGTTTCTCAACTCCGGAGTTTTGCTTCTTCAAATTAGCGATGATTGATAGAAAGAATGAAGAAATGTGAAAGACTACAAAAAAGTTCAAAAACATTTTTGCAATAATTTTGTATATACTTCAAGGTATATCTGTAAAATAAAGATGGTCCAGATGGTCGCATCACATGATTGAAGGAAATGTATAGTTTTACCTCTCGCACAACACGCTTCGCAAAATGTTCATGACGGACACAGTTATGGCCCGATGTTGACTAGATGAGAGAGAGAGAGAGAGTGATGCTTGAGCTAGTTGTTACAGGGTCTTCCCATGTTAACTTGTGGGAAAACTCTCCCGCACAAATACATTATTATTGAATTGTTTGTGTGCAAATTAAAGAATTTGATACAAATTAAAGAACTAATTCAATGTTACATTAAAATTAGAAAATTGACATTCAGAATGTATGTGACGATTCTCCATGTAATGAACAGGTAATTATGTATATTTGATCATCATGAAATGTCTGGGTGAGAGAGAATAGAGCTCTCTAGTGGCAGATTCACGTGCTTAAGCCTGTTAGATCTATTGATCGTATTAGATAATATTATTAGCTTCTGGTGGAAATGCACCAACGCGATTTTATACCTGAAGCGTTGTAGATTGGAATTTTAATGAAACATATTCTTCGTAATACACACTAATAGACAAAAATTTATTATTGCATCTTCAAGGATATGTAGGATATAGAGCTAAGTAGCCTTCATCATCCGCTCTAATCGTCTGTGTGGTTCAAACGACCAAGACAAGCTGGCATACACGAGCCCAGGCTGGACTCGTATCGCAATTACAGTCATAAAATTTCTCGCTTAGGTTAGATTTAACAGTTTCACTCCATGGTAACGTGGTTTTTTATTCTATGCGATATGTTGATATTTCAGTGTACGCACGAGTTGGAATTCACTAGTTTTTAGTGGAATTTCACTTAAACGAAGAGAGAGTGTTCGCTCTCTCGCATTCGTACTACAACTCCATCAGGGGTTTGTTTCAAGTTTTCCTTGCCTGTTCATACGCTCACCCAACCAGAGATTTACTTTATACTTGTTTGATATTTAACGCAGTTCACGGAGTATATTTAACGAATTGTTGGAACAACAGAGATGAGTGTCATAAAACATGCTCTTTGCGACGCCATCACGTGGTTGTCAGCGATGATGGTCATAAGGATACTGTCCAGCACGAGAAGTTGGCTGTCGCACGTCATACACACGATGTCAGTGTACTTATGCAGAAAAAACATTAGACATGTCTTCGCGTAAAAGGCCCCGTTGCATTAACTGAATCTAATGTCAGTGTTGAGCATAAACGAGGAGTAAGAGAAAAATGTATGAAGACAGAACAACATTATTTTAGGAGAGTATATTTCTTCTTGTATGTAATATTGTTTCTGTTGTTCTCATTGATTTATTTCATGGTTTATTTTAATTTTAAATCAGTTGTGTTACATGACGTGAGTTGTATCAATTAGTCTGCTTAATAAAAACATCTATATTAAAGTAATACATAATTATTAAAAATATTTATCATCATTTGAAATTCATAGAGCAATTTATAAATACATGTTTCGAGCTATTAAAAATTGAATGTTTGAAATTTATTGCATTTGAATTCGAGATGTGTTCCATCAGTAGTTTGTCAGGAAAATTAGAATTTCATAAAAGATTTTTTCAAGTAACATACGAATTTAATCATAATTAACTATCTCAAGTTGGCCACAATTTAAATTAGTTAATTAAACGTAACTATGCATTTTGTTTTATTAATATACTCGTACACTACTTTTACTGTTTACAAGGTTCATTATCAAGAATTCTTTATGGAAAACAAAATATGTTTCAAGTTTCTTCTCCATCTGGGACTGAAGTGAGTCATACAACTCAATATTTCAAATTCATGTAAATGAGCTTAAATGAGAACAAAGAACATATTTCATTCTTTTATGGTATCTGAACTTCCAGCCACGGACAAGCGCTGCGTTTGTTTTATAAAGAGCACAGCCACGCTGCACACACAAGAAATTGCTATATTTTAAAAGCACAAAATATCTTCGAAGAAAAAAAAGTTCTTCTGCAGAGGGAAATTGAAAATAATTCCCTTCTGGTAGACAGAAAGGTGAGCTTGTAACATTACCTGTAATTTGCATTGAAACTTCAACTCTTACCCGACGTCCTTGTGAGCTATCAAGCCCGAAAAGAGATGAAGAAAGAAACTTTTAGAAGAATATATTTATTCCACCTATTTGCTACAAAGTATAAGTGGAAAATTTATTCACAAGAAGTTCACGTTCAGGACATCATGAGAAGAATTTCTAAGGAAGGAATTTCAATTCAGAGTACTTATTGCAAAACATAAAATTATTTCAAAGTATACTCGTATATGTATTCTGACACAAATTTTTCTCAACAATTGTCACTACACGTTCTACATTACATATGAGATCTATTTCAATTTATATATTTTACCGGGAGCATGAGAGCAGCTTACGTTACAGGGCCTGGAGAAGAACGCATATTGACTAACGTTTGAAATAGAATGATTGTAGGTGAGGTGTTGACAAAGGATGTTCGAATTATTATTAAATAATAAAACGGTATTGTCTACTCCGTCAATACCATTTTATCATTAACGTTTGAAAGATTAATGATTACTGAAAATAAAGTTTTGACTGATTGGTTATTGTGAAACCTTCACAATACAAATAACATAAGTAAATGACCAATTAAAGAAGAAAAATATTATTTTATAACACTTAGAACCTTTAATATGATCTTAATTTTAATATTACAACGTCCTTCCTATTTTAAAGACGTATCATTGCAAGATATTGAAATATCTGCAAATTTGTTCCTAAATTTGCAGTACAAATTACACTTAATTTTCCTTCGTTTTATAATAACTTCCACATGTTTGTATATTATTATGAAATACCCTAGAGTATCTTGTGAACACTATTGTTAGAAGCAATGCGTTCAGTATAAATTATATTATTATATTATATCCTCATAAACGTCTTGAACAGTGTTGTTTGTTAAATCTGTTGTTCTTTCAAGTTCAAATTATTGAGATACAACTATCTGAGCCAGTTTCACGTGTGCTGACTTCATTGTCATCATCCATAAGAAATATTTATTTGTAGCTTACGCTATAAATAATAATCCAAAACACTTGACAATTTATAAAAGGAATATAATGAGAAAATTTTCTAAGCACCTTTCAAATAAACGAAGTTGTTTATGGTCTACAAATTCTGATTTCAATGCGTCAATTCTACCCCATTGTTTACCCACAATGTTATTATGTGTCTCCGTGGTTTTAAATGGATCCACAAGAGTTGATGGATGGGAATCAGTGCCACATAAACAAAGTAATTAATTAAGACAACAATAGGTAATCAGAATATCACATGTTCGCATACATAATAAGGTCACACATAAATAGGTTGCAGCTGTACAATGATCAATCAGCTGTGATGAAGAATTCGACAAAAACAGATTTACAATTATAGAAATTTCCTTCTCTACTAATGCTTCAACAAAACTATTTCAACCGGCACCGGAAAATATTTTTCATCAGTTTTAAATCGTATAGATCAGAACCAAGAAAATTGGGTACATGTTCGTTTTAATATTTTTGTAATTACACTAGCTTATCTCTTGACGAAATACGAAGGAACTCTTTAAAAAAATTATATTGAAATGATTCTCTAAGAAAAGAGTATCGCTGACGAGCTTATTAGAATAAGTCATAATACATAAGGTCACTAATGGCCGAACCTCGAGGCAAATACCAACTAGCTAAATGGTGGCGGGCAACTTGCAGTCTCACCTTTATTTCCGTTGAGAAAATTATAAAAAAATTATAGTATAGTAATTGGCTGAAATACTCGTTGTAATTTGACAACCTCAGTCATACATGACCTAACACTGATGGTCTAATGCAAAAGCACTTTAAAGCAAAAATTAGGAAAGTGTTAACAATACATTTTGTTATTTTAAATTTATGTAAAAAAGAGTTCGTATGTGTCCTGCGAATAGCAAAAAGACGGATGTGAGAACACAACTTAGCAAACGATTTCCACCGAGGGGGTTTAACTGCATAGATTTGCTGATATGTTCTGTAAAGTAGGAAAAACAGTGATGATATGATTAGAAAATTTAATATGGTAAGAAAACCGTTTGAAAAATTCAAACTGATAAGAAGGCACAAGGTTATTTATTTTTAAAATGTCTCTATTTTGTTCATTTTAAATGTTCTAAAGAATTGACGAACTTTTTGTAAAAATTTTATAACTTCAAATATGCTGAATGTTGAGGATATCTTCGCTAACTCGATGTTAAGAATATTTATAACTCATAGAAACAAAGGTGTATAAATGGATTTACCTTCAAGAGGCGCTTTCGAGTTAAAATAAATATTCCTTTCCTCTACGATATTTTAAATCTTGCTAACAATTATGAAAGTTTCAACCCTACACTACATTATTTGTCTGTGATTTTGATAAAGTTTTGGACTATCTACATTCGTTGATTCAAGTGAGAAATATTCAAAGTGGTTTTAAGTATCGTGTTGTACCTGTATATATCACTCACTGAAAAGGATGGTTTTAGATTCATTCTGGAAAAAAAATTGCTGAAATTTTTAATCTTCAAGATTACACAACAATAACCATGCATT
Source organism: Laupala kohalensis (assembly GCA_002313205.1). NCBI lineage: Eukaryota > Metazoa > Arthropoda > Insecta > Orthoptera > Trigonidiidae > Laupala > Laupala kohalensis. The sequence goes on from NNCF01127353.1 coordinate 265,359, forward strand.
GTATTGACCATTATCCCAAAATAATACAAGATCAAAGTTCCATAAAACATTTAAAAGAGCGAGATCAGATGTTTGTCGGCAAATTGGAATCGAAAAATTGGATATAATTATGGAATGATTTAAACAAATTTTTATATCTATCGTGTTTGAAATTATCCGATAATCTAAGGAAGCAAATGGAATACACTAACTCCAGATCTCCAAAATCACATCATTAATTTTACACGCAACAAGTTCCATTTTATATCTTCCATGTATAACAGAAAGACAAAATTAAAATAATTTATTTCAAACTAGTGCTGGGTATCTATTTTCAATTCGGTCAGGGACGGAACCCATCTCCGGTCGTCTCCCCTGCAACACACTCACTCATTATACACGATTAAACTCAGTCTCAGAAGAAAAAAAAATAATGAAAAATATTGGATCATGTTATTACAACGCTACCAAACATAAATTTTGTATGTTTCCCCGGCAGCGAGCATCTCTCGGTGATTAAAATTAGAATTTTCATTTATTTTAATCGTTAATAAACAACCACGTTCATTTGGAGCATTTTGTAAAAACAATCGTAAAACGGGATGATAGCGGTTTGCAATTTCGGAGCGCCATCTGTGACAATGTTCACGATACGACGCCTTCGCTTCCTCTCACACTGCATCCGCTTCTGGAATTTCCCTCCTCTTCCCACAATGCTACCAACATTGTGTATTTCATTTCGCATTCTGTTCTCGCATCTCACCCATTTCAACTATGAAATCTTTCCTTAAGGTGTTGGGTTAGTTACGATGTAAACACGACTTAAATTGGAGTTGCATATTGCTTGACCACAAATGAATTTTATGGTATTGTATTTATATAGCATTTAACATCTATTATATAATCCAAATAAAAACACACAGAAGATTGAAATTGCGCACTGACACAGAAAAGCTGTTGGGTACTTACAATACAATATTACAACATATTTGTGTAATTTCTGCTTTTTTGTAAACATTTTTCGTGTTTATATTTACGTTTAACATTACGTCAGATGTAACAAATATAACAAGAAATGTTCTGTTGTTACATTTCTTGTTATATTTGTTACATCTAACAACGACTTTCAACTAAGAAAAACGTTATGTACTTAATGGCAGAAATTTATGGTATTCTCTCATCATAAGGTTGTACGTATTAAATTATTTACATAGCATTTATTTGTTAATTTTTGTGATTTTTGTTAGTGATTTATCTACTTAGGCCTATATTTGATTCCCAAATTCGATTATTTCGAGATATACAGATTTTTTAAAAATAAGAAAAATAAAGATTTTTAAAGGCTATGCAAAGAGTTGAATGATAAACTGCTTATTTGAAAAAAAATTGAATAAAATGGGTTAACAAATGGAAAAGAGAAAACATGGAAGCAGAGTGTTCCACCTCCTCTACCCTCAAGATGGCAATATAAATTGTCGATAGACGCTTTAGCACATTTAAAGCTATTTTCGAATTAAGTTATTAATTTAATTCAAGTTCATAATCATTACCCATTAATTGATGTTAATTGACCTTTCCATTCTACTATCATCATTACCTTCGCCTTAGCAGTACACTTATGTCCATTTATTCTGTACGCGTCAGCTGTACACGTTAGCTGTTCACGTTGAATGTAAATATGGTCCTCCCAATTTTCATCTTGTATTTTAAAATGTAAATGTTTTAAATGGTTGGATGGAAGAGCAGACCTTAAGATCTGAGTCTCGCAAGAATAAAGAAACTTTTATTATTATTATTATTGTTATTATATCATACGAGAAATCTTAGTAGAAGTACATAAACGAGTGCATTGTGGAACTCCTGCTTCACCATTGACAGCGGCGGAGGCAACGGCGGCGGAGCGAAAGTGAGAGAGAGAGAGAGGGAACACGGGCAATGTCGATGGTTGCAGAACAGAAGTGGCGGCGGCGCCAGTTGCCAGATCCCTGCGCCTGCGCCACTCATCCCTCCCTCTCACCCAGCGCCCTATATACCGAAGCTCCTCTTCGGTACCCCTTCAGTGCGCATCTCGTCCGGCGCGGTGCAGGGCGGTGAGTGTTTTCGCTGCTGCGTGAGACGCTCTCTCGTGGAACGTGTGTTGTCGCATGAGGCAAACCTATATTTCTTTTTCCTTGCCTTCCTCACTCTCGGTCTCTTCCGTCGGAGGCGCGGTGAAAGCGACCCCAGTGCTCGAAGGCGCGTGCAGTTCGAAGAGCGACCAAGAGACAGCGTGCGGTGCAGTCCTGTGCTCGTGTGCGAAACGACGGTTTGGCGAGCATGCGTTAGTTCTCGGAGCTGCGGATGTGCACGAGTCATTCGCTTTGTGAAAACTCTCTCATTTGTTTCTCAAACTACCTGAACAGAACATTATTTCTACTGTAAAAAACTATTGAAATAATTTTGTTTTATTGTTATTCATTAATCAATACATGAGAAAATAAAACAAAACTATATTAATAAAACTTGAAAAAAAATGATAATTTTGTAGAAAAATACTATTATTTTGAGGTCGTTTACGAAATAAAAAAAATATGAATGTGAATTTTTTTGTTCTAAGTTAGTTATCGCTGAAAATTTATATTTTAAAGATAGAATTTAATTCTAGCTATATTGTTTTAAATCCAAGAGATGGCAATGCCTTGTGCGAGAAGTTACTGACCGGATGATATAAACTCAATCTCTCCCATCCCTTGGGAAAGATCGGTTACATCCGCGAGCCCTGATCCGGCCTAAGTGTGGCGGCTGCGGGCGAGGCCTGTGCGTGGGGTCTGCGCCTGGCGGCGTGCCGGCGCGGGGGTGGGGTTAGTGGGACGGGAGAGGTTGCCGCTTCGCGTAACGCGACTTTGGGGACGGAGGTAGGTCCACGCGTAGGGCGGCGGTGTGGGGGCCGCTCTCGTCCTGCCGCCGCCGCCGCCCCCACCGCCGCCGCCGTTGCCGTCAACACCGCCCCCGCCCCCGAGACGGACGACGGGACGATGAGTGCGGGGACGAAGTGCGGTGGACGCGTGTACCTGGCGGTGGCAGCGGTGGCGTGTTCGTGTTACGCGAACGCGTTGCACGGAGACTTCGTTCACGACGATGTACCCGCGGTGACTCGCAATAGAGACGTGGTGGGAGGAGGACCTTTGGTGGATGTCTTCAGAGACGACTTCTGGGGCACGCCGATGAGTGATCCGGGCTCTCACAAGTCCTATCGGCCACTCACCACTCTCACCTTCAGGTGAGCACTTCTCCTTATCTGCATTAAATAATGGTCTGTCATATTCAAAATAGTAGTACTCTTAAACATTTCACTTTTACATGAAAGCGTAATTTTTTTATTTTATTTTAAGGGAATACGACGTAATTAATGAGAACAACATAATCAACAGTAATGAATACTGCTGTCAACTTAATGCAACGATTTATCTATCCGATTTCTGCATGAATAATATAGTTGGTTAAAGCTATACCCTTTACTTTCGTAATGTTCACATTCTTGTGTTTTACAGTCCACTTGCCAGTAAATGTAATTTTTTATCAACAAAAATATCTACTACACAACAATTCATGTGACACCAAATATCTGATCATTCAATGGAGTAAGAAATGTCAGTTGTATATTTGTTACTGGGATGACGTGAACTTTACACCTATATCTGTTGTTATATTATTTACATAATTCATGTTATGTATTAAACGTGAAGGCATTATCTCTCGTATAATGTTAACAAACGCGCAAGAAAACAGAATTATTGATTGCTAACATGATTTTTTTAATGAATTTAATTACTTATATATTTTTTCTTGGAAAGTAAGGTCAAGAGAAGATAGCGCAATTTCATTTTCATCTAATGTTACATGAAATTTACCTATTTAAAAATATAGGTAAAAAATTTGTAAAAAGAGAAAACCAACTTCGTGTTTAAATTGAAGTTGTTATAGTAGTAGTTTCAACTATTTACTATTTGATAAATGAACAAACTTATTTAAAAATGAAAATAAAATTAATATAAATATTATTTTTACTTTTTTCTGTTAGATTTTTGGTATTTAATTCAGAAAGGCAGAGCGTGATTCACAATAATTAAATATTAATATTTCACATAAACTTTTCAAATTATATGCACTGAGAAAATAATTGAATAAATGTATGCGATTATGTAGATCTGTAACCTTTTTCCATCTTATTTGAGCATGGAAGTATAAATATATTAACAGATAATTTCTCAGTATTTTACTCGGTCATAGTGTATTTAGGGACAGGAACGTACCTCTTATAGAGTTGATCGACCATGCATTATAGGTTCGATTTTGGGCCGGAATACACCAGACGATTTCTTCATATTTTACGTAATACGAAATGAACATTAATATACTAAACCTTTATAGTATTCTGCGCGTCAAAATTAGTGGCACAGTAATTTCATCGCTTCATAAGGTCTATGTTTTAAAATGTTTCAGGGTGAAATTTGGGGTGAGAAAGCTCCCATGTATTATCAAGACACTGCATCATTGGAAAGTGTCTGTGCAATTCCTTTCACACTTGGACGCCCTTAGAGTGAAGACATAAGCAAATTCCGAGAAAATATAGCAAAAATATCACAATGTAAGATGTCAGAGAGATCGAATCTCACGAATGCAGACTGAATAATGTCCACTCTGGATGCTGAGATTAAAAGATCACTCACATCTGAAGACCCCACCCCCTATTCTCTCAATTTTCCTCAAGAGTGTGTGTTTCAGATGATCAAAATTACTTAGGATGGTGTGTCCTTGTTCAAGGAACGTAACTTATGTATCTTTTCATCAATGAGAGAAACCCTCTGCGAGACACCCCCTTCAAGATTTCACCACTTTTGGAAAATAGGGATTTTCTCTTTAAAATCGGTTAATTCATGATAAAAAGAAATACATTTGGTGTCATCAGATGCAAGCAGTACATTTGAATGAAAAGTTTAAGTACTTTCATCAAACCACCCCCATTTAGGGGGTGTGCACCCCAATCCATCTTATCACTTATCAGCGTGACCGCGAGGAAATGTGATGTGAATAAGATATGTGAATAAGAAGAAGGTAAGAATTGCTCGGTATGGTAGCAAACAAAAGTCAAAGTTAATCCATCTTACAGTTTTCCCATCTTTAATACAATATAAAGAAATGTGTAATCTTGCACTCTTAACTTCAAAACATACTATCTACAGAACGGTAGCATTGCAACTTCGATACTGTACGAAGCTGACAATCTTATTGCGATTGTCGTATGACGTACAGATTTTTATTCCCATTAGCGCGGGATTTACACTGTATTCTTAGAGCTGGGGGGAAACGTGAGATGTAAAAGTAAGGTAAAATAAAATGACCGATATTAGAGTCGAGTCCATGTTTATTAGTATTCGGAGGTGAATAATCGTATTTCTAATGACATTATGTAGTCTTCAGACCACATGAAGTGCACAACGCCCCTAGACGGAGTGAAAATAAGGGATAGTACACACCAATAGTATCAAACCTCCAACATCAATGGATAACATTCTTAGTGAAAATTAAGTAGATAACATTACAAAGACTGTTTTCTGGACTGACGACAAAAGTTAGGTTTATTTTAAGTAATAAATATAAGGCTAATACAGTTTTGGAAACGGTATATGGGCCTAATGGATTACATTATAAAAAGTAGAGCATTCTTCCATTTTCCCTCATATTAATTCTTTTCCTATGCACCATGTTTAATTTAAAAAAATTGTTTATTATGTACCTTTTATTGCGCTACAATGTTATTAAATGATAAAGATAGATCTATATATACAGTTAAAATAAACTTTCAATAATTAATAAAGGGTAAAATACCATATATTTAAGATATATTATGCTGAGAAACACTTAGTATGTTTGCTTTATTCGATGAAAGTAATAATGAATCATAACTCATTCTAAATAACTTTCTATCTCCAACGTGTTTCGTGACTGTTCTCCATATAATTCGTTATGCAGTGAAGAATGCGGCCCAAACATATGGGTGTTGGCAGTGGCTATCTGCACAACAAGGTCCGGGTGTTGCGGCTGTTGCAAAGGCCGGAGGAGTAACTGCTGATTTTATCTACACTGGACGGCATCCTGCTCTATTTCTGAGCCCATTTGTTAACATACTCAAAGGCAAAAGTATGGTAGTCTCTTACACAGTCGCTTTACATTTTATCTAAGGCTTCGTGTGAAAAGTGTACCCTCAGATGTAGGAACTCCAGTTGCGGAATGTACAAGACCATACTACGTTTCCAATGATAACGGAGGACAAAAGAGTGATGCAGATACGTAAGTAGTAAGTACTTCTGACCAAATTTTGGAACCAATTACCATATTTTACGGTACCATTATATTATATGATCATTTTCATACTCATTCAGATCATTTATAATCGTTGATATTGTATGATACAATTTCAATTACTATTTATGGAAACGTCTATCAACAAAAGCGAGCAAATCAAATAATTTTAGTATTGAAAAATTACTTTTTGACTTAAGTTGACCCTGTTTATCTATCCGTAAGTATATTATCATCCAGCCCTGTCCAACACCTCTCTTTCCGTAGAAAATCTCTTAGATTGCGGTGAACCTCACCGCCAGGTAACAGATTAATCATGTTACGTCGAATGAAAATGGGAGACGGGACCGGGATTCGAACCCGGGACCTTGAGCTCTACGCGCTCATGCGCCTACCGACTGCGCCATCCCGTTCGCCTCTCAGGCCCGTACACCATTCTCATTCCACTTGTGAAACCCAAAGACCATATGTTTGATGGAAGAATATCAATATTCTAGTGTTCTCATCTTAGTTTTATGTATTGCAATAATATTGTCGTATTTGTCCATTACTGAAATGTTAACGGTAGTCTCACATTTTACCATTGAATCCAGCCGTTGTGGGTTATAGTACTATAAAATGAGCTGTTCACTTTATTTATGGAAAATAAATTACTCCAGTACGATCTTTTATTGTGTTATTTTTGTCTTGAATATTGTTTTTCACATAAAGTAACTTTTAGAGAAATAAAAATCAAGCAAATTTTTCGTGAATATCGTGTATTAACTAACGCTTTTTTGCAGCTTTCTCTCATTCCTTTTCGTACTGGGCATGAGACGGGAGAACAAGTTACACTCTATACCAAGGGAAAACTGGTTCTTGTAGAAACGATTATAGTTTGTAAACAAACATGTTACAACTCGACAAAATATCTGATTTGCTTCAGTCATCATGTTGTATCGCCCAAACTCCCCAACAGACCACCATTCCATCGGAAGTTTATGGACGATGAAAAGCATTCGTTACTTCACCAGACGTCATAGTGTACTGCTATATCTCTGTTACAACAGTTTCATCTAACCTAAATTTAAGTACCCATGATGTAACATCTCGGTATAGAATATCCTTTAAATAGAGAATTGGATGCCTCTGTGGGTGAATGGATGTAATAAAAACGACGCTGCAGGCTTTTGCTCTATACCGAGGAACATTCATCCTGAATCAGCTGTCGAGATATAAATATTTCACAAATGCAAAATGACGCCGAGAAATTCAACACTGGGTGCTTCGTAAGTTGCGTTTCCACTGTATACTTTTACGTGAAAGGTACTCATGCATTGGATATAACGCATGATTAAGTGTTTGTGCTAACATCACCCTCAACCATGTATTGTTTTATCCTAGCGTGAATGCTTGAATTTAATGTTTTCCTTTCCAATGTTATTGTGACAAACGTTCACTAAGTATCTATTGAGTTGAAACAGGAACAAATAAACAAACATACTTTATGAGTTTAGTACAATATACGATAGAATTTCTTCCCAGAATTCCAAATCCTCGGGTTTAATAAGTAAATGAAACTTTTTTCCATTAAAAAAATATAAACTTTAAAAAGATATAACACTACAATATATAACATGTAAAATATTACACTTGTTTCTGTTTATTTAAATATCTGGCAGGCCTAACTGAGCACAGATGGAATTTTCGCACATAACCCTTTCAGAAACTTCGTGACAGCAAGGTCTACACCACTGGTAATAACGACGTTTGCAAATTGAGAAATCAGACATCAAAATCTCAAATTCAATAGAGAGGTTACAATATGGATTTGTAGCACATTAAGAATGCTGCGTGTATGCGACTGTCAGACGAATATCTCAAATAAGTTCGTAGATTGTATTAATGTATATGATACGTACTTACTTACACATTAGGATATTACGATTTACACAAACGTTTCTATTGAAATCCAGAAGATTATACTTTTAAATGAAATCAATAATAATAAAATGTACGTGATACAGAATACTTCTTACATTTTTCTAAAGAGTAATCAATGTGATGTTCAAATAAAATTTACGATCAATAAAGTAAATCAATTGCCATTTTGTTAAATTTGAACCACAGAAAGTGAAATTAGTAAGAAGTAAAAAGTTCATGAAGTTCGGTACGTAGTAAGAGAATTTCTCTATGCAGATTCGCTACAATATCAGTTAACGATTTCAAAGTTCTGGAAATCATTTATCAATATAACTGCACCGAACACTGGGAGAACACAGTTTTGGAAACACTGACAGGAAAACCGATAACTGACTGACACGAAATTGCAGGAACAAATTACAAGTTGTAAGATATTAATTCACTCCTATATTTCTAATGTCTCCAGAGTAATCACTCATATATATATAATTATTCTAAACATTGAAAACTTAAAAACATTTATGACAAGGTAGATGCAATTATCAGCACCAGTTTGTTCGTAAATGATGCCAGGTATAGTTCGGAGCACCGTACTACCTACTTAGTACTTTTTGGATTCTTGGGGAAAGTTTTCTTTTTGGGGAAAGGGTGAAGGTATCTTAGACGTTGATATTCCTATGAATGGTTATTTATGTGGTATAAATGAGTTCTGAAATATTATACAAAATGATTCCGAATACATGGTACAAACGTTAAGGGTTGGTACATGACACTATAACAATTATTTATTGTATAGGAATGTAGGGGCGTAAGTGACGTGTTGAGGAGCAAACAAAAACTACTCAGACGCAATTTGTCCCGAAAAACCAATAAGATGTGTTTTGAACAAACATAGCTGGTTGTATCGCACCTTTCATTTTCTTCTTCTTTTTTGAAAGTGAATTTTGACTATCCGATTCTTTTGTACGAACTATGTCTGGCATTTTCCTGTTCACGGAATCGACGCTCCACTGTATACGTCATTTTCCTTGCATAAAAAAATTCAAAACATCACAATCTCACACTTTATTCATCTCTTACTTTGTTTACAGAGAAATCTCCTCTCCACACATCAGTATACATCAACGCTCTCTAACTTTCCTCCTGAGACTTCTTAGTGTAGTCCATCATTTCCCCAGACATTTGTAATATCGTACATCTTATCTTAAGGTTTCGCAGCGATGCGGTGGTTTTTATGCGACCAAACTGTCTATTCTTTGTCTTCCCTCTCGTTTCTCGTCACTTGTCTGACCTCACTCCTCCAACTTATCCGATCTCGCCCTCACAGCTTTCCTGTACCGCTCGAGGGGACGCATTTGTCAAACGACTTGAACGACAGAACTCTCCCAGAGATTCCAAACTCCGCGGAGTTTCGGTGTAGTTGAAATTTCGAAGCCGCGACGACGGGGGATAATAGCGGATGTGGCACCGAGGGAAAAGGAGAAGAGGAGGACGGTTGGGAAGAGTTAAATTGTTGGAAAAGAGCCCGAGGTATAATATTGCGGGAACAATCATTCCTTTGTTAATAAAGTTATTTTGGATGATATAATACGCACAGTTTATACAGTCGAAAGTCAGACGATACGACGCTTTCCACGGTTCTGATACAACGTTTGTGCTAGAATTCATTTGAGCCATATAAGGAATGTACTTAATATTACAAACTTTTCATAAATTCAAGAATTTAGATAATACATTGGAAAACGTAAGAGATTTAAAGTTGAAATAAGAAAATAATTACTAGGAAACTCACACGCAGTATAACTGTCATACAAATAAAATGAAATCTAATATTTATCATTAAATAAACACAACAATAATATGATACATATGTTGGTAAAAGCTACATATAGAATATGTAATAAGAACTTCTAGCCCAAAAATAACTTAACTCATTAACGCACCAATTACAATCTGAAAAGCTATCTTTGTTCCTTTCACTTTTTTTATTTTTGTTTTAAACACAAAAGAACATTAACAAATCTTTAAAAAACACAAAAAAAGTTGTTGCAAAGAGGACACAATCTACTTCGCCTAACCGAGTTTACTCGGGCAACAAAAATAACTTGAAAAGAATAAAAAATGACGAGAAATAAAATTTTAATTAAAACTTAGCACGATATGGAAGATTTTAAAACAAGAAATGAAGCAAAGAGGAATGTCAGATTCGGTACACATACTCGTATACCCTGTTTAACTTAGAACACTTTTATTGTTTTCATTCTTCTTCCCTGAACACTGGTAAATGGGATTTTCTTTAGCAGTTGATGGCAAAAAGAGATGGAAAATGTCTTGCGGATAATCTCAGTGGTGGTGGGACGTTTGATGGCCGTCCACTTCTTGAAATTATTGTAGTTTTATATTTTTCAATAGATAATTCAATTAACTTTGAGAGGGAAATGAAGTGAATCCATATCTCCGTCAGATTTTTGGTAAAGCAGGAAAGTGTTACAGATATAAGAAATTAAAAAAAATCTTCTCATAATAATTTTCACCTCTTTTTCTATAAACTGAAATTACCTTTTCTTTCTCTTTTTGACTCTTTTCATGGCAGAAATTTTCCTCTATTCCTCTGAAATAACATCAACCTCTGAATGATAAATTAAAAGACGTTTCTATGTTGCTCATTGTTTTATTGTTAAGAAAGCTTTTTCGGATGCGTAGCAGCCATCGTCAGTAACGTACACTGAAAAATATATATGTACATGAAATGACAATAATAAAATTTTTTAAGTATACGTTACTGACGATGGCTGCTACGCATCCGAAAAAGCTTTCTTAACAATAAAACAATGAACAACATAGAAACGTCTTTTAATTTATCATTTTTTGATAATGTTGCTAACACTCCACAATTACCAAGTATCAGCCTCTGAATCAATACCATTGTGTTGTATATCTTCGGAACAAAACAGTATCTTGATCAGTTTCCATAATTGGGTTATAGAGAAAAAGTAAGTGTTATAAAATATGCTCACAAAAATTCCAGAAAAAAAACTAATGACATTTGAAGCATCAACTGACGTTTCAGCGGACAATAGTGAACACAAAATGTGCAACGAAACCACAGTCGCAAACGCGAACGAAACAGGTAGTAAACACCGTTGGCAACTTTTCCAGTGTGAGATGAAATAAGCACAATGTGTAACGTGTATATTCGGTTGTACTTATATAGGAAACAGAAATTGCCAGTTCCGCGCACGCGGGAAAAAAATCATATTCTTATACCCTTGTTAACTCAGTCGAGGTTAGAAGGTTAAAAGAATGAAGGTATTGAATTAAAGTTTACACTAAGGTAGAACTGGATATTTTATTCAATGTTATGTTAAAAGATCAACAAAAGACAGATACAAATGAAAAACATTCATTGAATCCAAAGGAATAAAAAGGGTATGAGAACAATAAATTAGTAAATATTTCCCGCGGTAGCTATCTTAGAACCGCAATAAAAATACGAAATCGGACCAAGTTAACCTTCCGGTCCAAAGTCGTAGAAAAATAACCTTATTCTTCGTATATCCTTCCGCGAGTGCTGCTACCTCCACCACCGCCTCCATATTCACACTTACAACATATTTTCTTAAAACTAAATCGCCGGGTCTAGCAAACCTAACATCGCCGACTGTGACCGAACAATTGTTTAAAATTGTTCATATTATAATTAACATACCTTAACATACTAAAATAAACGGTGGCGGAGAGAAGAAAATAGTGCGGAACAATATTTCATTTTAATTACCGTAAATATGAAGAGCGAAGAATACGACTTATATTTTCGGAACTGCAATAATATTTGTAGTATTATGACATTATTTATTTTTTCGAACCCTTGTTGGACCAACACCTTAACTTTGGCCACGAAATCTACCTCATGATATTTATTCAGTTAGAATACTATTTGAGGAAAACTGATTGAATCATTTTTGATTAAAAGGTCGCCTGTAATATATTTTTGTACATACAACTGCCTTGTTGTAACGTTTGTCTTTTTGTAATTGACCATACAGGCTACATCAATTTTTCCAAGAATATTCAATTAATATGTACACTATAAAAGGCTCAAGCTGGCAGACTTCTCAGATTAGGTGACATATATTTAACCATGGGGTTCATGAACAGTGACTTAGCCTTTACTACGCTCCAACTGATTTCACCTCGGGATTGTTTACGGTAGATACTCATTTCGTAGCAGACCGAGTAAGCCTGATGACAGTATAAACGTAGAGTAATGAATAATAGTGAGTTAATGATACTTACTGGATGATATAGGTAATACTGTCGCCAGCTGCAACGCCAGCTTAGGAAATTAGTAACTACGTCGCGACTGTATGAAATTAGACTGTGATTCACACAACAATGCGTATAACGGTAGATATAATGGAATAGAAATAGAAGGGATATAAAATACAATCGGTAATGGGTATATATCGGTTGGTAGAACTGAGTTGAAATTGTGGGAAGGTGGTGGTGTAGTCGTCTTGTAAATCATTTACAATTTGGAGGAAATCATCTGAAGTTCATAAATAATATTTTAAAAAATTATGATTTTCGACCTTTCTGTGGAACATTACGATTTATTTTGTGATTTTTTTTTCAGAATACAACGTTTTGACTTGTAGTTTGCGTCGTCAGGTGTAAAAAAGCACGAGTCGAAAATTTGTGTTCTGAAACAATAAATCGTTATCATCCATAAGAAGGTCTTAAGTCTCTATTTAGTTGTCTTGATTATATAATAGACGCTGAGAGTAGAATATTCAAACAAAAACATTAAGTTAAATAAACTTTACTTCTATACTGAGCCTGAAGCCTTGTTAAGAAAACGTTTTCACGATACGAAATATTTTATGGAATTACTGTGTTTTAAAGAATCGATGCCCAATAAAATATGTTAATAAATTGTGAAACTAAAGTTACAGTACATAGTTTTTCCGCTTTTAATAGATGAGGATATACTGAAGAAGGGAAACCACAGAAAATATTCTGTTATAAAAATCTGAACTAAAAGAGAAATCATGGACGCAGGTATTTACTCATGAGCCAGCCTCGTGCATAATCTTCATGAGGCTCCGTCTGAGAGATCGGGTTCCAGACACGGTTGCCTCATCCCCTAACTGCCATTTAACCCCCTCCGTCTCTCCATCCCTCCCTACCTCAGTCTTCTTCACCTCACTTTCGCCGGAGGCTCGACACCGTTAACACAGTATGCACATCAGCGCAATGCGCCGCTGGTACAGACAAGAACTAGAACGCCCTCGAGACTACAACGACGACTGACTTACCTTGAAGGTGGGGTTTTACAAGGAACAGGTATACGCTGGTATAAAACACAGTGATACATATATCTATTAATAGATATATCACGCAAGCAATGCGTTTACTATTCGAGATCACGTCTTAGTGCAAAAAGCTGCTTCCTTGTCATTTCCATCACATTTCAAAATTCTTGACCTAGTTTTAAATTGTCACTTTTCCGAATTTGTTGCGCTTATCTCTTCATGTATAAGAACTTGTAAAGGGACAAGATTGCGAGAGGACGCACAGCTTTACTTCTAAAGGAATAAAATATGATGATGTTTTTCAATTTAAACACCATTTAAACTAAGTATTTCTAAAGCATTTGTATCAGCGAAATAATAAGATAACTTTATGGAATATATTTTTGAGCTACTCACTTCCTTAGCACGGAGTATACAGATTGTTCTTGGTTTTCATCTATCCTAGCTCAATATTAATAAACGTGGTGGCAAATTTGGACATTTAAAAATGTATTGATTACATTTTACTGGGCATTTATCGCAGAAAAAAGCTTTATTTAAACGGGCTCATTTTTATAAGGGGATTAATGATTTGGTGAATTATATTCGAAGATAAAAAATTGTGTCTTGGGTGATTTATTAGACTTATTTTCAAGAAACTTTAGTTAAGAAAGTAAACAAAAATTTATCCTATAATAGTTTAATATATTATTAGTAAAGTAAAAAATGTTCTTCACTTTATTATTAAGGGAGACTATCCAAGATAACATTAAATGTAGAAGATTATAGAAAATCATATTATTTGAGACTTAAACACTCTGAATTATATAGAAAACGACGTATACCATATTTCAGAGAGACACGTTAGTTAAAGTTGGAAAATAGGATTATATACGGGTATATACACCATCCTAATAAAATCTTTCGGGGGAAAAATGTGAATTTTCACACATTTTAACTTCTAAAATTGATGATATTATGTTTCAGACAAACATGATGCTTACAAAAATGTATCATTCGCTATCATACAAACAAAAATAAAGCTGTTCGTACTTTTTACGACTTAATAGAATTAATTCCTTCATCTTAATAATTATATTTGTCGCTCATACACATAACAAATACGTATACTATTGAAATAAATATTTCCGTCTGGAATAAGAAAACTCTGTTTTGTTGGCTATAAAAAGGACTCATGTCAAAAGTACGTAATACCACACACTTCAATGGAAACTGTTCTGAGTTTACTCATCAAAATACTTCGGTTTCTGGATTACTGCTTTGAGTTTGCTCTTATCTAGATTACTTCTCGAAACGTTTTCGAAGAGGAAGGAAATCGACGGAGATAATTTTGGTAACTCGTTCACTTCCGGACGCAAACTCAGTCGGAAATGTACTTGAAGTGACTGCAACCATTTGGTTCAGGAAACCAGATACGGAATATGGCCTTACCCTCACTCTCAAGGTAGTAGCCTTGATCTCGTTCGAGATTGGATTATCGATTGTGAAATACATCATCACACTATCCAAATTCATGCAGTCACATGACCGTTTGTTACAACACTTGTACTTTTAAAATGTTCGCTCAAATATGATGTTTCTGAAACATTCTTTACCTAAATGATGTACAACATATTACTGTTTTTTTAGTGTGTGTGTAAAGAGAAATGCAAATTTATATTGCCCAAAATTCGAGATATGTTTAGTATGAATGTTCAATCTAATTACCTTGAATTATATTACCTTTAACCCTATACTTTTAATCCTAAATGATCGAGTATATTTTTTTAATATTTTGTCATGTTTCGTACTCTTAGTTCTCTCTTGGATTTGATACTTCTATTGGAAACTTGCATTTTATCGATGAAAGATTATCGAGAAAGAAAATTATGAATAATTTCTTCCCGAGAATATATAATCCTGTGTTCATAACCAAGATACTGGTAAAATATAATAGAAACTATTTTTTTGTTTAAGAATTTAATGATTATTCCATTAAATGTTGTTTTAAAAGATATATTTCATTAAAAAAATTGTTGTGTGTGTATTTTATAACGATTTATAACATTTTATAACGATTTAGCTGACAAAAAGGAGACAAATCAACTACATTAAGAAGAGATTTCTTTTCTACAAATGAAAAGTAGAATGATCAACGTCCAATGAAATATCGTATTCATTGCATCCGTATAACATGGAAAGAAAATATCATCGGGTAATAAAATATTTTTAGGACAAAATAATTGAAAATATGGAGAAAGGAGATGCTCAGAAATCTTTTCTTTGGCTTTGAATGGTAGGTTTTATTTTAAATAAATTTATCCTTGTTCTTTCACTTGCTTTATTTTGTTGCCTCTTTTCCCATAATATTCAGTGAACTCTGTCTGAACGATCAATCTGACTCTATTACGTCACTACGAATATCTTATCGTAAACAGTCGCTTTAAAATATCGATGTAATACAAGTTTTTGATATTTTTCCTGGAACTAAATAGTTAAAAAAGCGAGTTTTACAAATTTTAAGTATTGTTATGAGTAAAACAAACTTCTCAGAATAAGTATCAATAAATAATAATAATATTATTAATTAAGAAATCATTACTGTTCTTTTTTTTAATTTCAAGACACTGTTCTACAAATTTGCGCATCTTGACTTTGTTTTCCTTTAATTCTTGCCATTATATTTCCGACATTTTATAGAAAAAACTGAATAACTTAAACGAAATAATATATCGCTTCAATATAAGTAATTGTTAATTTGATTTTGGGACATGACTATTTACTGTTTATGTTTCGTTAAACGAAGAAAAATCATAATGCCTTACTTCAAGAATTTTGAGATATTTTATTATTGCATTGCTATCAAAGAAGTTTATTTGTCTGGAATATTAAAAGCAATACCACGTTTGCAAATATATATTCCCGAAAATAAGAAAAGATTTAATTTGAAATTTAAAGAAAACAATTCGAAGAAGTGATGGAAACATACATCAGGAGGTTCTCACTAGCAGATATGAAAACTCGGTGTCGTTCTCCTCTTTATCCCCATGTTTCTTCCCCCTCTCCTTTCCTTCCATCAGAGATTCCGCTTGTTCTTTGTCGCCTTCATCCCTCCGCGGACGAACCCCATTTTATTGTACGGATGAATAAAAGCGGCCACATTTTTCTTTATTATCTGCTCTGCTGAAGATTGCAGTTGAAACACGAGCGGGCTCCGACGGCGAGAGAGGGGACCTCGGCTGTGCGATCGAGGAAGAGGTTTGGAAAGAAAAGGAATTAAGAGGAAGAGCGAAAGAGCGACAAAGTTGATGGAAGTACATGATCCTCGGAGGAAATTTCAATCCGGGTGATTCTGAAGGACATACTACCCCAGGGAGAATGAAGAGTGGTATGTTACACATATTTCAAAACGAAACTGCCACGGAATGATTACGTAGTATGGAGATTTCACTTTTCAGGCTGACTACGTGAAGCGATTTTAAATGGAATATCAGAATAATTTACTGAAATATTATAATAAAATCAAGATAATTATTCTTCAAGAACGAAAATTTTTCCTGAAGATAAGAAAACGCTGCATCAAGATGGTACGCGAAAAATAATACTTTAGACGAACTGTTGGTTAATTACTACATGCAAAATAAACTCAGTTAAACATAAGGAGAGCATAACGAAACGAGTAACAATGAATACAGGTATTTTTTGTATATGTTCCTCAATTCACGGAAATTGAGTTACTAACCTCAATCCATAGCGGAGATTTATAGCAATCATGCAGAGTACTCGCTGCTTTAATGGACTGAAATTATTGATTTTTGTACGACTATTGTTTGAATTTCATAATTCATGTATTCAAGAAAAAAATTCAGACTTAATTTCGCTAAATGAACCCAGCTTAGAGAAAGTATGCGCTGAATTTCGGAGCTCGTCACTCCGCAGGTGACTCAGAAAATATTTAAATTAAATGAATAAAAATCTAATTTGAATTTCGAAAAATCTATCGTAGATCCACACAGACCTATCCCGGACAATACGTTTGTAAAATTTCAAAGCTCTGGATCTTAAGATCTCTGCGTCAGGTGAAAAAAACAACAACAAAAAACTTAACGTTCAATGAAAGAAATATATAAAATGAGATAAATTAAAAATTCTTTCACTTGGGCCCGACCTAGACAACGAATGTGCCGAATATCGAAGCTTCAAAATTCATTTTAAAAAACAGATCGAAATTCGAAAAAAATGCTGCGTTATCTATTTGGACCTCTCCTGTAGAACGAATGTATAAAATTTCGAATACCAATCAGCCTCAAATTTTAGTCTCCAATGCCAAAACGTTTGCATAGAATTTTCGAAGAAAACTGGTTTGAAAAAAAATGAAAGAATAAAAACAATATCACTTGAACATATGTTCCAGAGCCTTTAAAATTCTCTTCTGTATTCTTTTTACTT
The DNA here is from genome assembly GCA_002313205.1 of Laupala kohalensis. Classification (NCBI taxonomy): domain Eukaryota; kingdom Metazoa; phylum Arthropoda; class Insecta; order Orthoptera; family Trigonidiidae; genus Laupala; species Laupala kohalensis. The sequence continues at coordinate 283,325 of NNCF01127353.1, forward strand.
CCAATGCACCAGGTTCAGCGGACATAAATGTAAAATAATGTTTGTAACATGTTATTTTACATTAAAATGTAATTGTTTGTACTTCTTTTAACAATGACTTAAAGTAATTGACTTTTATTTAGTATCAAGGCGTGACTGAAGTGTAAACACTTTATCACTGATTTAGTTATGAAAACGTCGTGTGTAAATTCCACAATTTTTATAATATTATACATTTTATAGGGGATCTGATTTATGATAGAAGTGGTGTAAAATTATGAACAAAATTACCGTTAAAACACTGCACAGAGATAGTTTAATAAAATGCATGATTAATCATGTTACGTCGAATGAAAATGGGAGACGGGACCGGGGATCGAACCCGGGACCTTGAGCTTTGCGCAAAGCTCAAGGTTCCGGGTTCGATTCCCGGTCCCGTCTCCCATTTTCATTCGACGTAACATGATTAATCTGTTACCTGGCGGTGAGGTTCACCGCAATCTAAGAGATTTCTATGTTTGTGAACCTAAAATGCATGAGTAAATATATGTATCTGTTAAAGTTAAAATAGAAAATTGTTTCTTACTGATCGTAGTAGTTCTTCAGTACAAATGACGGTTCTTGGTTAATGATCTCAACTCAAGAACCTTACTATTATAGTTTCTAAAGGTTGTAAAGAAGAATTACTGATGGCAATTCAGAAAATAGTTAAACTTGTTCGAATGTTTCACGCCCATATTTAAATAATAAAATATATTAAGAGATTTAAATTGTATCAAATTCCTATTTTGTTTAAAACAGATTCATTTTTGAAAAAACTTTCATTATACAAGAAATAAATGTGATAACAAAAATGTTTAAGCATCCAGATGACTATAATTTAATACAAAATGGTTTTAAATAACTTTAAAACATGTTAAAACCAATGAAATGAATTACCAGGAACATTAAAAAGTTGATATCAATGAATTCAAATACATTGAAATCCCATTGTGGAGATTTAAACCGTGCATCTTGCTGTTACTTTCAGCGGTACGTGAGAGAAAATGTATAAATTAATACCTATATGTTCGAGAAATAAATCCTAATTTCCTTTCTTTCCAACTCGGTGATCTTAACTTTCCAACATTGGCACGCATCCTATTTTTATATTTTACAATTCACTTCTTAATTGAATTAAATATACAACATACGCAATACACTTTGCTTTTCTCACATAATTGATCGTTCTGAGCTTTTAAAACGGAATGACATTCTAGTAGCCAGCGTTTTCTAATTCAGTCTAATAATATTAATTTTTAAGCTACGAATACTTGAATTATCAACCATTTCTCTTTAGGTGAAGATTCTTCGCGTTTACGAAATAGACGAGACAAAATAAGGAATGCGCAAGAATCACAGGGTTCGAAAACGTAACCCGAAAAAATATTTGATATTTCTTTATCATTAACAAGTTCCATAAAACTCCTTATCGAAACATAGATATTAACTTTCATTTAATTTATTGTAGATTAATGAAATTTCATCCTGCAAAATAAAATCTCTCCGTTACGTAGATTAATGAGCATTAAAAATTTTGGTAGATATTTTTATTTGTTCGTAGGTTAATAAAACTTTTGTTTTGCAACATGGTTCTTAATACCATTAATTGTTTTATTTTACACCATTAACGTGAGTGAAAATTTATTTGGTTACATTTACGGTTGGTAAGTTGTTCATACTCTAGGATCTTACTCATTTATTTCAATATCACCGTTTTATGCGAATACATCGTGCCTCTATCCACTCTTCTTATACTCCATTCTTTCCATCGGATTTCCTAACTGGCCACCACATTCCCTGGTAGTGCCAGAACAGCTTCCTCTTCCTTTTTTTGCGAGGGCGGGAATCAATAACAGACGCTATTAAAGGGCCGCGTCATCCCTTTCCATGTCCATGTTCTCCACTTTCGACCCACTCACACCCTTCACCGCTCTACCGTCCAGTACTCTATGCCGAATCTCTTTTGCTGCAGATAAAGTATTATACTTGAAAGAGCGATGGATAGTATATCGCGAGAATTTATTTCGAAAAATAATTTCTAAATAATTAAGTTATATAGTATATAAACTCTCTCAAAATGGACACTTTCCTTTTCAACTTTTTATAATAGAAATTTTTGTGATATGTTATATGAATGTGGAACTACCTTGAAGAGTTCGGGTTTTCATCAGTAGACTAAATAGATACGGTGTACAATGAAATAGATATGTAGAAAATGCACGTAACACGCTTTTGCATTTCTGTGTAAATTACAGCTCGATACTACATTATTATTTGTGCTCCATACTGTACTGTCGTTGGGGGCAAACCGGCTGCTACAAGCCTAACCAGACTTTTCCGTGAATTTCTGTCCACTTATCGGTCTACGAAGGATAAAAAAAGCTTAATTTTGTACAATTATTTTTTTATGGTGACCACTTTCTATACAAGTGCGAACAAAGATATCTGTTATTTTTATTCCGACAGTGAGACAACGTTTTTTTTAAAATAAAACTACCACCGTTTCCCTTCTCGCCCAAAGGTAGGGTTACGATCAACAAAATCTAAAATCTAGGAAAATGAGACCCAAAGTTCCCGATTTTGGACATTATTATGTAAAAAGAATTCTATCCTGTACAATGATAAAATAATTTTAACTCGTTATTACGTGTCATTGATTGAATAATAAAAAACTATGAATTTGTCATACTAAATGACATTCGATTTTAAGCAAATACATTTAAATTAAATTACCTACATACTTTTCTGTATTGAAAATAAAAATACTAGTACAAATTAAGATCACAGTTCTCACTTTTATTTTCTTCATAAGAAAAGAAGAGCTGATATGTTTACACTGCAGAACATAAGATAACTGTCGTTACTAGTAAATCCATCTCACAATTAATTCTAGCAGGAGTAATTCTAGCATACGTAACAATACGCATCGCTTTTGCAATGTCGTGTGCAAATTAGTATTCGTTGCTCCGTTTATTTAAAAAACCCGGACAAAGTAGAAAATCCCGCCCGGACGCTCTCCGGACACCCTTCAATCTACGACGAATCCGGGGAAACCCGGACGGATGGCAAACATACCTAAGACTACTTACTACACAAAGCCATGCGCTCAAATGAACCGTCGGCACTGTACTGTCAGGTTTCAACTTACGTTTGCTTATATTTTTTTCCATACTAGTTCATCATCTCTCTATTTTTATTATTTCAGTTCACATATATCTCTTTAGTTGAATTAAAAGTGGATAAAATATGTGATAACTACGGCCATCGGTCTTAAATGGTGTTGAGACGGGATACGAATTCGGTATCCTATTTGATAGCAAGGTAGTGGGCTTCACCATCCATTCATCTTTCTCTATTATACATCATTTAATCGAGATCTCATAAATCAGTTACAGATGTAACACAAGTATACGCCCGCCTCAAGTCTTTGTAAAACATTTCCTTCCAGGCAATTGCGAACCAACAGAATTCCTGGAAAGTTTACAGATTCTTATTGATAAGAGAATTGATTCCCGTGAGACTTGAAATTTGGATTTAGTGAACAAAAATACAAAATTGAAAGGTAATCCCATAAATTATTGAAAGGATACAAAAACTTTTATCCACAACTATTAGAACCTAAAGACAATAGTTTCATTTCTCAGATATGTCATCTGAGAGGCTACTTATGAAAACAATCTATTAAAACAAAATGAGTTGGTTCATTATATATTAATCAAATAACATTGTAATAGATTGTTAAATGTATTTACTTGGAAATTTAATCGTTATATCTTAATGTGTGTACATTTTCTGTCTTTAGCAGAGAACTCTCAAAATAACACAGCTAATTTCAATACGATTTTATTTTCATAGGTAACAATGCCCAGGGGAGCGTCCTTGACAAATCATCAGATTTTAATCAAATGTGGGGCCTCATGACTATGTGACTACGTAGTATCTCCTATAAATTTATTAAAATTGGGGTTTAAAATAAAAGGAGATAAATTGGAAAAGAAACTCTCATCATAATTTTTATCAAAAATTATTTGAACTTAAACACTTATGCATACACCAGCTTTGAAGAAAATATTCGGAACATTTTTGTGTTAACTGTGTTTCTCTTGTAACACAAAGCATTCAATAGAATCAAGTGATAAATAGAATGTCTCGACACAAATAGATGAGATTGCTTGTGTCTTCGTACATTTTATTGCAGTTGCGCTACGTAAAATATATTTTAATGTAATTATATATTGGCTTGTAATCTATATTGATGGTCTACGCATTTGATTCACAGAAAATCCGTTATAACGTGTCAATGGGAATTATTTTGTCATGGGGTTGTATAATAAAAAGCAATTCTAAAAAAAGTGCATGTTTGGATTTCTCTCGTATTCGAGTTTACGCAATTGCAGGTCATTTTTACTTTCCAATAACACAATAAATGTATTGTAATCAGTAGAAAAAAAATGTTGAGATCTCTTCGGATCTTTATGAATTGGCTATAGTCTATTTTCAAATTTTTACGATGATTTCCAATATCGTAGGTGTGTGAGTGTGTGTGTATGTATGTATGCATGTATGTTAACAATTTTGTTCCCCTGTAACTAACGAAGAAATTGAAGCATCGAAACCCAACTTGAGATTTGTCTTATTGAATAGAAGCTTATTTCTGAGCAGCTCATACATACTTCATTTACTCATCACACTCCTTTTCCGGTTTCTTAAAATTCAAAATTTTGAAAATATGCAGAGAAACATTTTGATTGGTCAGTTTGCTAAACAGCATTCCTGTATGTCACACTGTTTTCGAGATACAGCGAAAATTTATTACGCAAAAGAAGTCATGGAGGTGTTTTTTTTAATATAGGGCTATAGGGCTATTCGGAAGAGTTTAATGTGGAAGATAGTGCATGTAATCTATACGTGTGATGTTTAGGAGTGTACCATGTAATTTAATTATAAATGTTTTGAAACCGATTGATCTTTTAAATATGTTATCTTGTGTAATAATTATATTTTTTATTTTTTTATTTTCTTGAATTTATAGAGTCGATTAGTGTTTTTATGAGTGAAGTTATGAGTTTTTTGTTATGAATTTTAATTGGAAAATTGAGCGGAACATACTCCAGATTTTTTCAAATATAAAAGCATTTGCGTCTTAAAGCGAACAGTTCCCAGATATTATTTTCGAAGATTAGTAGATAAGATATTTTGGTTGAAACATTAAAACTTAATACATGACTTCGTTGAAAAGACAAGTTTATTGACATTGACAAGAATATAATGTAGTTTAATTACTTTAACATGTTTTATTATGATAATGACTTGAAAATCGTGTATTGTCTCGCATTGGAGACATCATCAGGTGTGACAGTGTTTTTTTTTTAAGTTTTGACAATTTTTAATTAATTATATTATACTTAATTTGACTACAATGATAAGTTTTAATAATGTTCATGTGAAGTTCAACGATTATATTGTCGCAAGTAAAACGCGTCCGTTCGTTTACTATGTCTATTTTAGAGACTACGTCATTAATTGAAAATACTATAATAACTTTGTTGAGCACAACTGGTGAATTTGGAATGAAAGTATTACGCATTAAAAATTCATTTACCACTCTTCTCTCTAAGAGCGTGACAGAACAGGTTCCCTGATTGATAGTTCGATTCCGATCGTCACTGTGAACAAGTCTTGCGAAAACTAATGAAAAATGTATCCTCCCGTGTTTTCTGGCGGCAACACCGCTGCGTTCCACGTCGTTACGTGTGTGTATCGCAATGTAGACAGAGGCTTAGCTAAAAAATGGCGAACGAATTGATCCCACTGGCAGATGTCCGGGCACTAAGTAAGGTCAGTGTTGTGAGCAGTGAAGAAAACGGTACCCTGCACAGTTCAACTTTATAAAATACATGATTCATTCAATAAGTACGGTAAATTTTTCATGGCTATATAAACTGAACCCGGTAATCTATACTAATAAAAGTCAATTATTTTGAATGTCTGTGCTATGGAAATCGGAAAAAGTAATTGCTGAAATTATTTGAAATTGAAAAAGGGACACTTCTTTAGGATTATTGCAGTTGAAATGCAAAGTATAACATGATGAATCTCAAGAGCATCATTTTTTTTATTTATATATTTATTTATGTAGTCATGTTTACATCATAAGAGACATAACATGACTATTGACTCGTAAATCTTTTGATCTTTTTCTGCCACCTAATGTCTAGGAATCTAATCAATAGTCCCGCGTAGGTACTCCACAACATTTTCAGTGTTTCTTTAATATCATATATCCCATATATTAAGGAGTGAAATACCTCGTATCTTTCTTTAATATCTATCATAGTATGAGGTATATCCGTTATCAATTCACTTCTCTTCATCTTTCTCAGATATCTCGCCCTTCACCGTTACATTCACGTTCCCACAATACACGATCAACCGTTTCGGGAGCACTGCCACATCCACATGTCTCATCAGACACATTTCCAAACCGTATTAAATAATATTTAAAATCTCCGTGTTCTATGAGAATTTCTTCCATTTTATAACCTGAAAAAGAATTAATATTGGTTACAAAGCAGTAGATATGAATCTTTACTGGCAGAATTGTGGATTTTTAAGCTTACAAATGTGTCCACCAGAGTTGGTTACGAGAGGCGGACAATCCACTGCACGTGATCTACAATCTACGTGATCGAATTGTAGAAGGAAAACGTAGTGAAATTAAAATCTAAAAATTCAGAGACCTTGACTTTGTGCTTGAAGCGAGTAATGTGTATTTTGCTTCTGTCTGGATTTTAAAATAATTCGTAATTACGTACATATTAGCAAACAATACTGAAAACTGTTTTTGTATTTTGTAGGTTTTCTTCGTGGTATTTGATTTAATAACACTAAAGAAGAGAAATGTGGAAACTAACTAATGAATTTAGATTATTATATATCTTATAATATTATTATATCTTTCAAGCAACTCCGGGAAAATGAGCTTTAAAAAGGCATTATGCTCTGCTGATATTTGTTTTAATGCATTCTATAGGGCAAACTATATGTTTTCAGGATCAATTTTTCTTTGAATGTTGATGTAATTTTTTGTACGTTTGTTTGTTTAACAATAGAAATATTTTTTTAATGTTTTATTCTAAAATTCTGAATGTTCCATGATAATTGTTTAAGTTTCTTTTCAAATCCCGGAAAACGCCGGGTAGTTCTGCAAGTATCAGTATAAACTGAGATTTATAGATCCAAGTTATATACTATATTCCTATGCGTTCGACGAGCTAGCACCACTCTCGAAACATGTAAATTGTTGTAGTTACAAGTACAGATTCTTTTCGTTTGACAACCATTTGAAGCAAATGTAAGTGCACGAGTTGTGAACAAAAGGTAAGACGAATTTTGTGCAGTGATCCGACATCACGTTTCACACACTAGAAATCAACACTGAAATCTGCGCTATTCAGAGAAGTTTTGCTCCTTGGTTAAATACTTTATATTAATCGTTATACTCTCGTTATTTACTTTTCATTTTTGTTATTCATTATATTTACTCATAACATAACTACAATACACCATCGTTATGTCACGTGTTCTTTCTTATCAGGTTAGTTTTATTTTCATCAATTGCAATCGTGTCGAACAGGGACCATCAATAAATTGTGTGACGTAAAAATTTAAGTTTTCAACCCTCCTCCCTTTAATAACGCACCCTATTACCCACAATAATTACGTAACACTAACCATATCGCACCGTAACGATGGATGACGCACCCAAAAACCCTCTCTTGCAGGTGTATTTTAGTAATATGTGTGCGGCTCCTTACTTCATGATCGGGAAAGTAATCCTTAAAACGGCCAAATCAGTTTCTCTTCATAATTTAAAGATGTAATCTATTAAAATCGGTTTTGTTTCAGAACCTGCTTATAAGTTATCTGTATTCATAGGAATTTTTAATACCCAAACACACCCTACCATATCTCTTTCAAAGAAATCTAAGAAAAGTTAACATTTCTTCTATCCTATGTCTTCTTTCTTCCTCTATTCTCCGTCCGTGCTCAAAATGTCTACGGCCTTCTATGTAGTCTCTCTCCAAGTTGTTTGAAGAGTACTTGAGGCACCCTCTCACACACTCAAGCGGGCAGTGGCGGTCGTAACAAGCGTGGGTTTTAATTAGGTCGTACTAATCACCAAGTGCGCCAACCACTGATATTTCTCGGTTGCTCATCTTCTAGATTGAGGAACATTGTTCTGCACCATGCTTGTGTAGTAAAAGTAGCTTCTACTCACGTCCCATTATTGAAGAGGACTCATTACTCTCCTGCATTTCCCCCCAGGGGACTTACATCTAGTGAGTACGTGTTTGGCAAACACGGGGCTCCGAGCTGAGTCTGGCATTACTTCCACTTACTTGTGTAAGGCTCCTTCCTTTCTCTTTTCTGACCTCCCTTGGTCACCTCTTGTTCTTTTCGATCCCGATGCTAGGCCCAACGAGCCATAAAGCCCAACAAAAAAGAAATCTCCTGCATGCACAGAAAATAATACCAGAATTTTTTATTGATACTCATCCCATTCCTGTTACATCCATCGACTCTAGTATGAAAAAATGTCCAATTTCTGAGAACTATCATAGTGATTGTATAATACACCACGTCTACATTGAAGGACTAATTCACTTTTAAAAGCGTTCTCGTCTCTGACTAAAACCAAACTAAAAGCAATGGCGCATGGATATTCTGAAAAACAATTTTGTGCAATTGTTTACGAGGAGTGCCAATACATTATTCAGGCATTATTCACTAAATTTTCCGTTTAAAAAAAGTCATTTTTAACTGAGAAATGCTGTTATTCTCTTATATTATACTTCAAACTTTTTCCACACCATAAACGTGACAATTTCAGAAAAATGTATGCTACATTATCATTACGTTGAATCACTTTACTATTTCCATTTTTATTAAATATGTAATTGATTGGACCATTTTTTGATTATTAGTTAATAATAAGATTTAATATATCGCGGTATTTCATACCTCCCACTGAATTTTTCGTTTAATCTTTTCCTAGAAAGGTATAATTGAACATTTTCAGAACATGATGAACAGCTATGGGTACCCTTGTTTTACTACAAACAGATCTTCCATATTTAGTAAAACCAAATGAACAAATTGCTGTAGCGACAATGCTCCAAATTTTTCATACGAGTGATTTAAATAGAGAATGTTCGAAAATATTATCCCAATGCATCACCATTGTCCAAGAGCTGAATTCAAAGAGATTGCGAAGATGAAATCCGTAATAATTTTAATGGTTAGCAAAGCGAACAAATAACCACAACACTGAATCATCTGGTATCATTCCCACACTCGTGAAAGCCTTTTCAAGGGGCGAAATGGATGCGCTGTATTCATTAAACTGTGTTTGAAACCCGTAACAAGGAATTGTGCAACGAGACCGAAGCGCTGCAAATTCCGCAATTTGTCGAGCATGATTAATACTCTCATTTACCCCTCACTTCAGTGGAACACACATCGGTGGAATATAAAGTGAACAACCACTAGGACATCAAGTAATGATTCAATATTGAGGAAATCATTGAGCTGATGACGCAGTTGTTCATTATCTGTCATGAAGTATTGGTAATCAATTGTTGAAAATTGTTGAAGGTTGAAATGTAAACCCGTGACCGTATTTTATGGTATCTTGTGGGTCTGGCAAGCGACAATGAAAATTTGCGATGAAGTTTTTTAATTTAATTTTAAAATTGGGATGAAGAAGATATTGTATTTTAAAATTATCGACATATTAATAATTTTTGAAATACGTATAGGGGAAGATTTTGCTAGACGTTTCCAATATTTCAACAAAGAAACTAGTTATGTATATGTTACTGCGCAAGATTGGTTGTGATGTTTTTTAAATTAATAAAAATTCAAACTCATGAAAAATAATAATTTTATAAATTATTATTTGCATAATTTTATAAAACCAGAATGAGTGAGACTAAACTCACGAAGTATTGATAAGCAATCAGTGAAAATTGTTTAAGATTGAAATGTTGACCGAGACCGCGCAGTTCGTGGTACCAAGTGGGACTTGATAGTGGAATGCCGCTATGACGTTAATACAAGACTATGTATTTTAACAATTACAATGTATATATTCTTATATTTTGAAATACATAGTAAGAGATTTTATTTTGCATTTCAAATATTTCATCAAAGAACATTTTTATAGTACATATGAGTTGTCTTGTATCGGAAATATTTATTTTTGTAAGATGTTATTTGTAAAAGAAAAACAAAAACATTCAAAACAGAAAACATCATAATGTTCTTTTTCTATGCCGAAGTGAATGGTTTATGTAAAATCATTGAATCATTGAATGTATTGAATCATTGAATGTATATAAAAGAGTATCATAAGAATTATAGTTTTATATAAAAAACAGAAATTTTGGGATAACACCGTCCCGTGTAATGTTTAATAAAGAGTATTCGTTTATAATAATGAAACAAATATGTGGGATATCGTTTCTCTCAAAATTTGTTACGAAATATTTTGTGCAAAAAATATTCGAATATAATTCTATTTTGAAAAAATTAAGGGAAGTTTTCTTTCTGAATAGATATAATTATTTTGTTACATTATGCTGACGTATATACAAATGTCTCGTAGGATGTAAAACAGCTATGAAAACTATTTTGCAAAAATCGAATTCCCGAATATTTAATGAAACGAAATAGCAATAAAATAAGATAATAGAGAAAGTACATAATATTGCAACAATATTTAAACATTTTATAATATTCAAACTACAACAACACTTATAAAATAAATATAAAACAATTTTATTGATGAAACGTTCTTGAACCGAAATCAGCTCGGTATGCAAAGTGTTCGCTTCTGTAGCTTTCATCCCAGAAATAAAAACTCTATACGTATTTTAAAGCAGGATTAATGTACCCGGTGGTTAGCATGTTCGATGTTGTTCGAGCAAAAGTCCTTCGCGACCTGAATGGAATTTGAGCTCCAATAGTCCTGACAGCAACAGCACTTAGATGTCTGAAATAAACTACAATTTTCGGATTACATTTGAAATAAGTATATTGTGATTTTAATATATGAGAATAAATGTACTAAAAACATTATCTCAGCTATAAAGGAATAGTTCGAATCTATTATACAAAAACGTATGAGAAAGTACATGATTATTTTCTCGGATTTTTTATTTCAGGCAGTTCCTCATTCTACCTGATCCTGTAATTGTAGTTCGTTACGCCGGAGGTTCTATAGTATTCACCGCTGTACCTCCAGTGGAAGTCTCCCTCATGCAGTTACTCATTTAAATTGTATGCGTGAGTAACAGTTGCCGTATGTTTCTGTTGAAATTGTCTGTTTTTGTCATTAAGAATTCATTGTGCAAACCCAGACACTTTTTTCGTGCGAGGTTTTATGGCCGTACCACGCAGGTCGTATATGTTGTCACGATGTGGCTTCATTCATTGCGTACTAATTTTCTAACAGAAAACGATAGCTTTCAGTTGCGTGTCTTCATGTTTTATTTTACTGATTTCATTAATATAAAATTAATATGTATAATTTATAATTAAGATCTAGTAAGTACTATTAAAATAGTAATAAAATAATATGGATCGATTACTGTATAGTAAAAATAAAGTGGATTAAAGATACTTAAATTTCAAAAATAAGGGAAAATTATTTAATTAGTTTTTTGCTTTGAAAGTAATATTCCAAGAAAAATGAATTATCTTTAAAGTGATATAGTAAACAGAAAATTTCAAAATTTGGTCCATAAACTGATGATACACCATTTGCTTAACTTTATTTTTGATATTTTTGAATTATAGATATTAAAGAGAGGAACTGTTCATGCTAGTGGACCTTTCTGGATGAAAAGCCATAGCAGTCTTACTAATGTAAGGGTGCCAGCTAGTGGGCACATTATTGGTATATGTTGTAATCGGTTATCCTATTTTCAAAAAATGTAAATATACTGACGAAACTTTATATCATGGAGGTTTTTATCGATGCACTGTCGTGCGTAGCTTCAACTAGGAGGCAGTTCATGAACTATAATAAATGATAATTCAATTTAGATTTTATAAAAAGAAATTATCTACTTATTACTAATTATCGTGTTAACAGAGTAAAAATTTCAATTGTCATCTCGTTTACTTTTTCATTTTTCTCTAAATATTCAAAACAAAATATGAAAATTGAAATCGAGAAATCAATAGAATGTCCTTCATAATTTCTAAAAAAAATGTACATAGTTCAAACGTAAGACCACAAACCCATCCTTGTCCAATATTTTTTTGTAATCACACTTCAAGAATGACAATTGATTGAGAATGACGAGAGAAAAAGGGATATTTAAAGAAGCTATGTTTTAGAAATAAGTTAAAGCGATTTTCTTTCAAATTATTCATCCAATGACATTTATACAGTGCGGTGATTATTTAACTGTTTTTATATGGAGGAAAATATGTTATTTCGTTCATTACTTTGAACGTATTAGACGTATACTGTTATGCAATTTTTCAGAACCGTATCAATGATTGAAGGGGAGAATTCCTTTTTATCGCAATAAATTAAGAGGTGTTCTAATTGTTTTCACTCTTTTATTACTCAAAATCAACGCACGTAATCTCTTATACGTTGGTGAGTAACAGTGAGGTAATAGATTAATAATGTTATAATGAATGAAGACGGGTAACGAAAACAGGTATCGAACTTGCATCTTCCAGCAGAACACGTTGACTTCATCTCAAGTTGAATAACTCTGGTTACGGGGTCCAGGGACGAAGTAGTGACAGAAGATGAAATTTAAAAAAAACGTATTGATACAATAAAAAAATAAAACAACAATGAAGCTTACGAACTTGTTTATCCGGGACAAGTTCGTACAGACTCCGGCCGCGGAAGCCTACGTTTATAACAATGAAATTTGTTTGGTGGGTATTTGCAAAAATTGACGAACATGAAAATTGGTAATGAGAGCAAATTACTATCATGAAACTGTAAGATAACCAACTAAGGGAGAGGAAACAAAGACATAAAATATATTACTTACTAGTTGACCCTACAGACGTCCTGTCCAGATTTCAATAACTCTGTTTGTGATCGTTTTGTGAATTCGTGAAAAGCTATTTTAAATGTGCAAACGAAGTAAAAATGAGAAAAGGACGTATTTCTGAGTGATCATTATATCTATTAACGATTGTGGTCATGGATATTCAATTTGAGGAGGAGAACATTCAGTACGCCAATGGGATATTATGTTTTTTGCAGTTTGTCCGAATTTTCCTATATTCCTTTGTAATTGTCCCGATTTTTTCCTTGAAAACTTTTCCAGGATCATTACCAAGAAAGAAAAGAAGAAAAAAAGAATTACACATATCCATCGTTCGAATCGTGAGTTATGGTTTTCAGTTTACGTAAAAATCCCATAGAAAAAGGCACTTTCAGTTTTTCCCGAATTTTCCAATTTTCCGAGCAACTTTTCCAATTTTTCCCTCCCTAAAAACCTTATTCAGACTATTAAGAACATTTTTTTTTAATTAGTCAAATCGGTCCAGCCGTCTTCAAGTGATGCGCTTACCAACGATCAGTATTTAATTTTGATTTATATAGATTAAAGAGAATAACTATCGTTTTACAACAAACACTTTTGAAAAGAATTATGCAAATCCTTCAATGTCCATCACACTCGCGTATATATGAAACAGATTTGATTCTTTACGCGTTAACGTCTTTATAAAACTGAAATTCCATTATGAAATAGAAAATTTAATAACATTCCCGCTATAAACGACACACTGGTTTTATACGAATCGTGTTGGATCTTTATCCCACGGCATACATCTGTTTTCGAGATAATGAAATGCCTGTGAGACCTTTACGGTAACTGCACTTTTGGTGGCAGAATGCTACGACGAGGCGAATAAATAATGAAGATCCGGCGGGATTGAAGATGGTAGACGGCTTTATTCCTCGACTACCGAACAGTAAGAGGTCTTAAAAGCATTTGCAACGTTTCATATTCTAGAGTTTGGAATAAACTTTGAGTAGAGTGGTTTTCAGTTTTGTAATTAAATGACTATTGGGGGTTCTACGTTAAAGTTTTTTTCTAAATTACACAAAAAGTGAATCACAAACCTATTTTGTGTTTGATTATGTCATGTGTACAAAAGTCGCTCTTGACCAGAATTGTTAATTTAGTTTTGTATAATGTTATTTTCAGGCTTAAAAGAAACTTGGAACATTCGGAACTTCATGAGATTGAAAATATACTATTATACTTTTGACTAGTCCATGAAATTAAAACGTTTTCAAATTGTTTTCAATATTGTAATACGGGGTAGCGAAGTATACTCGCGCAGTGTACAAATTATCTGAATATCATTCAATATATCAGAAAGTTTTTTTCAGTACCTCATAGCACATTTTGTTTTACTTTTTTGTGTGGAATGTTCATCTAAAATATCTGAAAATAAATTATTTGCTTTAAATTGCAACAATATTTCAGTCAATGGAATATTTTATTTAACATAATATTGAGGAACTATTAATACATTATTTGCAATATTATTTGAAAATAAATATTTTTATATTATGATGAATACTTGATTTTTTGCCATTATGATACTTTGTAAAACAATAAATCTTGCGTTTAAGCAAGATTGAATTGAAACTGACTAAATTAATACATATTACCAAAACGAAAGAAATTTTTTAACGAAATATTTTGTGTTAATAATTAGCAAATTATCATAGTTTTTCAATTATTTTGTTTCCGCATTAAGCAAATTTTTTATTCAAAATACAATGAAAATTAGTTTATAACTTAGTTACAAAAATACTGCACATTTCGAAGATAATATTCTACAGTAAAGCTCACTACTGTAACTTCTTAAGAAATGAAAGATTGAAAATGGCTAGTGCTTTAAAAAAGTAATTTCAGTGAGTCGGGTGAAGGAGTCGTAGTAGCGTGAAGGGCTTCATGGTGCATTACCTGCGTCACTGTCTGCTCAATGTTTAACGTAAAAGAAGTTGCATCATCCGGAGAAACGAGAAGCAAAATGGGACCTTTGCGTCGAACAGACACTCGGATACCATATAAATGCGAACGTATTGCAAAAAATGTTTCATTTTAAACTCAGAGTTTAGAAGAATTAACAGTATTGAGATCCTATGTAAATGATTCGTTATCTTACAGTGTCCTGAAATTGAAAACAATTTTACTTTCCCTGTGATAATGTGTACCTACTTGAGTTTTTTTTTCCCCAAAAAATTGAAAAAAAATTATTACTGAATGTATCCTTCGGGTAGAGGCTTTTTTTGTACAGTTTCTCTAGACTCTTGTCTTGGGGCGGCGTCTATTGAAATAATAAATTTTGAATTTAGTGTTTTTTTAATACTCACGATTTTTAAACACTACTTTCCGAATAATCTATAGTTCGATGAAAATACATACTTGTTGTCGGGGAAGATTTTTTATTACTTCACAAGTCTCGATGCGGAGACTTGCTTCGCAATAAGATTCTTCCTTTTCAAAATAAATACTCAAAGGTTAAACAGGACAAGATTTATTATGCAGGATCAATGCAAACAAATAATTGAATCGTAAGCAAACAATAAATAACACCAGGGTGATAACGACAGGCGATGAAAGTTCTATGAATTATGCCTTTTTCTCGTTCGACTCACGACTATGAGTAAGTTGGTTGTCGAGGTTAATGAAGTTCTCCTCCTCGTCACAAGATGGCACCTCTGGTGATAAATCCTGACGTAGCTAGATGATAGCGTTGGAGTACGGTGGATTGACACGTGATGGTGCTGCTGTCTATGCCTCTGCGTGGTATCGTAAGAGGGCGCCTCGTGTCCTCTGATGGTGGAATTAGTTCCGCAGCAGATCGTAAGAGGGCGCCTCGTGGCCTCTTGAGGACAGAATTAATTCTGTCACAGATCGGACGATTTCGCAGAGGTGGATTTCTTGGTTGAGGTTATTATCGGAGCCGATGTTCACTCAGCAAGAGAATCCGTCGTACTGATTTCACCGTCGTAGCTGTTGCTATAAACTAAACTTTGACAGCTGACGACGTTAACGACGTAACACTGGGTCGAGGTTCGTCTATTGAACCTTTTCTCGAAGCTTCTTAATAAACTGACCCGTGTTCTCGAAGTTTCCTAACAAATAGACGACATACGCTTGTTGGTCCATGTGGCCCGTGTGTCTCATGGAGTCTTCCAATGTTTACAATGTAGAGACTCTCTTGCGTCGTATGTAGAGACTTTCTTGCGGACGGTGTGTAGTATTCTGGTCTTGGATCTTGAGTCTCTGATACTTCGTCTTGACGACGGCATGAGTTAGATGCATGAGGGAGTTCATCACATACGTATTAATGTACGTGTTTCGCCGTATATGTAGTAAGGTACGTCTACACTTGTAAAATAATTTTTTTGTGTTCAATTCAAATTTATTGTTTTTCTATTGATATTATTGCAATCGTAATTGAATTTATGAACACCTTTTTAACAAAAAATATACATATTGCACACAATTTGCCACCCACAAGAGATGGTCAAGTCATCAATAAAATTATAGATTCTAGTGTCGACTATTTTTTCCATCATCTTAGCTATGTTAGATATTAAAGATATTGGTCTGTAATTTGAGCAATCAGTTGTGCTGCCACTCTTATGAATAGGGATTAGAATTGAGCTTTTTAATGATTGTGGCCAAATACAAACATGCATACAAATAATAAAAAGCTATTCCAATATTGCAGCTAGAATTAGCTTAAGTGTTTATAACACATAACTATCTTTTTATCTTATGTAAGAGTTTGCTTAAATTTTCAAACCGCCTCTGCCATACGTCCCTTGATCAGAAATGATCGGATGATCCCTAGCTTGCTTATGGAGAGTAAATTAGTTTGTCATCCACGTGGTCATACGTAGTTTGTACTACTTTTTTAACAATATATTTACTTATATTTATCATTAACACAAGTAAAAATGTAATACAAAAAGGAGAACCGCTAATAACAAAACAGAACTATACAAGTCTGGAAGAAACAATTACTTTTATTTTACAATTAAATACAAACTGCGCATCATATACAAACATAAAACATTTCTTAACGTTTCAGATATCTTTATCTCGGTTTTCATTAGGGCTAAAGCAAACTTTGTGGATCATATAACATGATTATTCTTAGATTAATGAATATTTACAATACATATTTGAAATATATACAATATGTACAATTATTATATAAAATAACTTATGATTTTCATGAGCAATACATCATGAGTATATCACTCAGTCCTGAATAACCCCAGTTTGGGGACGTACGACCAGAAAGGGTGCGGTTCATGAGAAAAAAATTACATTACGAAACTTGGCTGGCGTTTGACACATATATTTATCTCATACATTCGATAATTCATCACTCTAAGGCAAAACACGATGTAAACAAGATCAACAAATTAGCTCTAGTTTGGTTTCTGGCGCTTTCATTCTTGTTTGTTAAATTTTTCTTTGTATATACGATTTGCAATGATTATTCTTTTCAATCTTGAGGAAACAAAATAAAATTAACTGAGTTCTATCCCAAAGATCACAAAGAAGATATAATGGATATTGTTTCAAAATCAATGAAGTCTATGAAACAACGAAATATGATGAAAATAGCGTAATTATAAAGAGGAAAATGTAATTGCTGCAAGAAGCCCGGAGAAAGCGAATCATGCTGATTGAAAATCCAGAATGTGGAGCATAAGGTAAGAGTGTGATGGACGAAGCGAGGGAAGTCCAAGATAAATCACGGAGCGAGTGGCGGCAGCGCTTGTGTGCGTAGCTTTACACTGCGTTCCGCACCTTTCTCTAGAGACAGATGGGCTCGTTGCCTTGATGGACACAGCGGTGCCGGCACGACGTTGGGGTCGGAAAGACCGGTGGGGGAGGATGGAGGGACAGATTGCGCCGAAACACTTGAGTCCACTTCAAATTCTAATGTGATAATGTTTCAACAAATAGGAGACTTCACATTTATTACAAGTATCCCTTGAAATTTCGAAACAGTATAATAAAAAAAGTGGCGATACGTTTCTTGATGTACTCAACAATCTATTTGATACTATAAACTTGCAAACGTAGGAAATTTCTTAAAAATCAAAGAAACGGGACACCCTGCATTTTGTTTTATGTCTTACGATTTCTATTAAAAAATCAGAAATCAGAAATATATTTCAGGAATCGATACCAAGCTTTAAAATTGAGAAAATATTGAAATTAGAAAGCATCGTAGTGACCCCTAAAATTTTTCAAATCTCAAATATTTATGGAAGTCTTATTTTAAAACAGAAAACAGAAGGAGAGGATTTTAAAAGTTGATACTTAAGACCAATTTGTAATTGTTCATTGTTTAAGTGGCAGCTAATTTTTTTAACCTTAAGCAAGTAATTATTTAGGATCGATAGCAATGCATAAAGTCTTCCTGAATCAAGTTCTCCGTGTGGCTACTAGGCAGCATACATCCACTTATGAAATGCAGTTATAACATATTTTCATGTACTCACTCTTTTAAGCTGGAGTATTACCACATTTTATACGAGCTTTACTCATCTTCCAAACGTTCCTGTTTGTAATTAGTTGTAAGGATTCTTTCTACCGTTGTCAGAACTGCACTTAGGTAAATCATCATTTATTCTGCGTGAAGCATGTGGTGATGTCGTGCTAAAGGGGCTTCATTTTGCTTGAGAATTTTGTGTAGGAGTATGCCACCTGGACGGATAAAAATGTTGATTTCATGTCTCGCTACAATTTATTTAAGAAATAAATAAGATTTTAAAGCGTTTCTAAGGCCTATTTTATGACAAGTTTTCATTCGAATAGATTCACAAAACTTAATACCCTGAACAGTATTGACAATTTTAACCTAATAGTTAAAAAAATATTTTTTTTAAAGCATCCAATACAAGTTTTCAAAATTATTTAACTAACGTGAGAAAAAGAAACTTTGTAATATCAAAACGTGAAAAATATTGAAATTGCATATAGCTGGCTTGTTTGGCGGTTTTTTATTATGTATGTTGTTGAAGTGGATTATAATTGTTTAAGTGGATTTAAGTAACCTTTTCTGTCTGAAATATCCCTCGGAAATTATATTTTCCCAGCGTATATCCCGAAAACCTATTAAGGCAGTTTTCTGGTCCTTGTCGACCTTGGCGGAAAAGTGAAGTTTCATTCTAAAAGTACTAAAAAAATAACAAAATTAGAGCCCTCTGGCATCCATGTAACACCTTTCTCGAAGAATTATGACTGTGGCCGCTAGCTTGAGATTTAAGTTAGCTAACCGGGGTTTTCTCAGACACTATAAGAGGTACAAAAATCCGCTTGGCGTAACAAAATAGCAACAAAAACTCATGTAATTTTTTTTGGCGACCGCTATAACTTCTAGTACGAGTACATCTATAATGCCTATAGTACATCCGCAATAATAAAAACCCTAGGAGAAAGGGTCTAGCCACCGAGAGGGTCATTAACTACAAAGAAAAAAAGGATTTTAAGAAACAGATACTTTATGTAATTGAAAATTTTCATTTCATTTCTTTATTTTTTATGAATTACACATTAGTTACATGAAGTTTGCAAAGTGGTGAGTTATACATAATTTTGAATGTCATTTACCTAAACGCAAAAAATTGAAGCAACATGTAGAGCGATATTGAGAAAGTTAAAAAACGTTGATGTGATGCGAGGTGATCATCAGCTTTTGTATAAATTGCACGAAAGCCACGGAACGCAATGATTCATGAAGACTTTTACATGCCTGCAAAAGAATAAATATTTTTATTTCTTTACGAAGTTTTTGTCATAAACACATTAAATAATTTATCATTAATCATTAATCTCAACAATGATTTAATTCCATGATATTCTATTTAGACAATTAATGGAATTTTAATGTTCCATTTACCATGCTTTAATTTTTGGTTCCGATAATCTATTTATAATATTGAAATAAAATACGTAATGCTGGAATGGTTAATTTGGAAGGGACTGAATGTGACTAATATATTAAAAAGATTTAAACAATGAAGCAACAATGACGTAAAAAGTGTTACTATCATAATTGTGGCGGAAATACTTAAAAATATTTACTATTACTATACTAATTTTACAACCATTTGGTGAAATTCAAAATTCGAAGAGAAAGACATCATAGATTAATTCTCCAATTTTCCATTTAATAGGTATGCAGAAGAAAATAACACCTACAATTGAAATTTGACCGCCATGGTCGTTTTTTATTGTCCCTACTCTCAAATAAACACAATTAAGCAATTCAAAAATAATTAGATTGCCTATTCAGTGTTGACAAAGTAATAAAACTTGGATTAAGAAAGTTAAAAAATATTGTGAATGATAAAGATTGGTATGTAAAAATATTGAAAACCGATGTGCTTGACCAAAATAAATAAATGGATTTAAAAGAAATTCTCAGTAAAAATACTTTTACGAATGTTGATGTAACCATGGGTTAACCGTGGTTTTAAATGCTTGTAAATTATGGGAACATAAATGCATGTAAATAGTGAAAAATCGTTAAAATCAGTACCAGAAGCATTATAATGATGAAAAACACATTTCCGTAGCGGGATTCAAATGATGAATCTTGGGCTTAGCAGCAGTTCTACCTGGGTTATTATACGCACGATAGAGAAGTATGCAATGTGGATATTCGGTGCACGTTAAGTAATTCTTATCTTCGTCTTTTCCCACACCATACTCTCTTGAATAGCGTGGAAGGACCTTTCAGAGAGAACAAGGATTGACGAGCTTTCAAAGCTCACCGCGAGGACGAGTGGGGAGAGATGTCGGCTGATAAGATCCGGCAGCAGACGCCTCTGACAACGGACGGTCGTTAGAAGAAACTCTTCTCTTCACTTCGACTATTCCCGAGTGTTGCGAGCAATTGGACTGTCCTTTCTCATCGTGACGATACTACGAAAGTTCTCAAAAATAAATTTGCAAAATCTATGATAATTCTAACTTGAAATTCGTCTTACGAAGGTGGTTGCATCCACACCGCATACGAAGACACCCTCTGCTGCGTCAAGTATGTGTCACTGTCTTTCCACACTTTTTTCCTCGTGTTGACTCACGTTTGGGTTTTGTTAAGAAAAAAAACGATGTCGCAAGTCATGACATGTTCTGTTTGTCTCAGTAAGGATATTCCGATCGCTCATACGCACATCATACCGTGCGAAAATCGTTTTTGTAAACAATGCATCACACAATGGACATCACGTCATCGATCCTACCCGATGTGTCGTCGAGCATTGGATGCATTTTGTGAACACACTGCTGAGGATGAGGTTTTGTTAGAAGACGTGAATTGCAATGAACCAGTTACAGTGAGTGATGATTCTAATGAGGATGGCGATGTGATAGCGAGTGATGAATCTAATGCTGAGTTGTTTGAAGGTATTTTTATGCTATCACGCATAGCTGTCATTCATTATTTCTATATGATGTTCACAGAGTATGCTAGAGTAGCGTTTCATTCTCTAGGGGACATAGAATATGTAATGTTGTGACACAATAAAAAAACTGATATAAAAAACAATTCTTTTTATTTTGTGTAGACACCCTCCTCCTCATCCATGACACATGTCATTTTTGTATGTAGCACTATCCATTTTATATATATATATATATATATANTACCCGATGCGTCATCCTAGATTGGGTCATCTTATGATGCAAGATTGCGCAATCGTTTGATGCAAGATTGCGAACTTGTCCCTTCTCGCTTCCCCACCCCCTTCTGTGATTAAATCGGCATACCTGTGTTCAAGATTTTTCGAACCAACACGCACGTGCACAGCACCTGACACCCCACCACCTCCATCACCCTTTACCCCACCTTTTTCAGTGCTTGAAGCGGCACACGTGTTATTCTTATGAAGAACATGCACACCTTTGTACAAGGTCACACCTCCCCATCTACCCCTCTTTCCAATGTTTGAACCGGTACATTCTTATGGAGGAAACTGTGCTAGAACCGGCACACCTGAGCACGATACCTGACACCCCCCATCACTCTTTGCCGACTTTTTTTGGGCTAGAACCGGCACAAGTCTGCTACTGGTATTCCGGACACATTTATTGAAAAATCTTCTTCTTGCTTTAATAGTAATATATGTGGCACTTCAACGGCAAAAATTTCTGTTCAACTTGTGGGTAAGTAGGAATTATCTTCGTAAAAATTTCCTCTTATTTAATTCTTGTACATTAAGATAAAGGAATGAAAAATTAAAAGGTTAAAAAATTTGAAAGAATGAAAGTGTTAAGGCATTCCCCAAATTTTCTAGAATGAAAACAAAGCAGTTATTTAAAATGGGATAGTACCACGTGAAATGTACATTCAACTTACATCTCTATTTTTCAGTTTACACGAAACTTGTTTGGACGTGGAATCGTCCTCTAAGTGGTTATCTTAAGTTACAATACAGAAATGGCACATTAAAAATTATTTTCAGAGCTATTTAATTTGTAAAGGTAGCAGTTAAATTACTTCAACTCCGAAACTTCTGTACTCGTAAAATTAATTTAGGCATGTGTTTTAGTACCAAAACGAGATTTTATAGAAGACACAAGAAACGTTTTTAGTGCTATAATTGATTATAAAAATATGGAAAATTATCATACATTACTTGTCCAAATAGTTCCTAATTATTTTTCGAAATTTCTGTTAAAATCGTTGTAAGAGCAAAACAACTTAAATATGAAGAATACCTCACATGATTTAAAGAAGGCGCTCCAAGTACCATGGATAATACGCAAGAGTGTAGTCATGTGTTGCTCGCAGAGTGTATAACCATAATTTTTCCTGGAATTACGACGAATGATTGGAGAAATAGTTGAAAAGAAGACATTCTAATGTTGATTTCCCCGACTGTTCTTGTATAATGTTAACCTCATGACGATGCATACTCCTATTATTGATTGTGGATTGTGTTTGACGATGGATATCTATTGATTGCCGTAATTGACTATTAACACAAGGCACTTTAACCTATTACAACAGCAGTTTTTGTTGTTGTTTTTTTTGCACTTCGAACCTCTTCTATATACATGTTTTAATCTTTGAAAGCTGTATATATCCGCTCCAACGCCAGCGTCTGCTTGCTTCAAGAGTGTGATGGCCGTCGGCGTGTAGTGCGCCGCTGCGTCGACAGCATCGCTGCCGCAAGGTTTTCTATAATGAGCTTTCCTCTTCTACTGCGACGCTGCTAGCATCACTCGTCTTCCTTCCTCTTACCCTTGACCTCTAAACTAAGAAGATTGGAGCCAGCAAAAGGGAGTACTGCACATTATTATCGCTTTTAGTAACCACTGTAACTAAATTATTTATTGTAATATCTTTGAGTGTGCGTTGTTTCGTGATATAATAAACTGATTAGTAGTACCCTTTGGCATGTATAAAAATTAATAATAATTTAATAAATATTATTACTATTAATGTCTTGTTTCTAAAAATTTACTTTTTGTAAATATTCATTCTTCCTATCACACGTAACCAATTGAATAAAATGTGAAATTTGAACAAAACTATTTTTAAAGGTTTTGTGGTGATCTTTTATTTGGACAATTTTAATTGTTTTGTAATTTGATTTTGATTTGTCATAACTTCACTAACAATTGTTTGTGTGGCGCTCAACTCATGTTCTGGTACTTCTGCTAATTCATCATGTTGCTCTGTACATAATAAACAATCTAACCTTATATTTTAAATGTTCAACGCCATTGCAATGGTTATAAAATACTGCAATTGGATTCTAAAATTAGGATTGGTCATTGCCATTGAAGTATAGTCGTAGCTACTGGAAAACTGTGCGTAAATTTCCAAGAGCAATACTATGAGCGTTTAACCGATCTAAGAGATTGTTGTCAAGCATTGTGCAGGATGTATGCAGTTAACCTAACGAAATACCTAATTTTTAAATACTAATGATTATTATTATTTTAAATAAACTTTTAGTAAGGAAATCGTAAATTACTGGACATAACAGGAGTTGAACTAAAGATTCGATTTTTCTCATATACATAATATATAGAAAGTTTTATAATGGTGAAAAAAATTCGAAAACGAGATTTTTACTGAGTAAATGGATGAATCAATTTAATTCACATTTCGTATTTGCGATAGATTTTACTTGTCGAAGAACGTGCTTTGATTTTTAAAATTTAAAACAAAGGGTACTTCACGTGAAGGTCAAAGTAAGATTTTGCTTAAATTTTCTGTACGTAAAGTACAATTAGTATGCATTAGATTATCATTAGCGGTGTTTAGTTTGAAAGTTTGGTAAAGACGCAATAACATAATTTTTGTCTGTTACATTTACGCATTTATTTACTATTTCAAGAAGCTTAAATATTATTTAACATGGATGATGCAAAGATAGAGTAAAATATATTATGAATATTTATTTTACTTTCAAATCTCTAATAAAAGAGAGTAATAAGTTGCATTATTGTCTTCGAGCCTGACTAAAATGTTAGTTATAGTTTATTACTTTATCATATACATTTTTTTAAAATTAATGTGTTAAGTATCAATTACGCGTGTAAGTAAAAAGTGCTAGAAAAAACACGGTGATGCTGCGTTTTTTGACTGTGTAAGGTTACGTATCAGATGTATCCACTGTTTCTTTTGCCGGATGTTGTTGTTAACTTGTGCCACATTTATATGTCCGTGCATATTATTTGATACGTGAGGATGTTATTTTATATTATTACTTATAGGGACCGTTACGAAATAAGAGAAAGTAAATGAAACAAGACCTATTCAACCGAAATTAATCATAGATAAGATTAATTTTTATTGATATAACTTTGCAATTGTAAATTGCAAAGAAATTAACTTCTTAGTTTTTAAATAAATTATACAATATTTTGATGGTCTGCTCGCTTTGTTCTTGCGATAATAGTATCCTCATTATCTTTATATTTATTTATCAATATATTTTTTGAAATATAATGTAAATCTTACTGACCCTAAAAACGAAAATAAGAATTTGTATATTAGAGATTCTTTTATATAAATGCTAGTAAAAGTAGTTCTTTAATAAACTTTTTAAAACTGAAAAATGAAGACCAAAATACAGAGTAACATGTCAAAGACAACCCTCTCCTAATACAATGCTTTAAGTACGCTCTCTAGTGCAGACTGAGAAACGTATATGAGAATAAACGCGTTGGTTTTACACTAGTTCATTATATATTACATTGACGAACTCTTTTTATTTTAACTCTATGAAATCAAGTGTTAATTATTACGAAGTGTTATCCCTAAATATCTGATACATTTGCCTGGGCACAAGTAGGAACTTGGTAATCGAATTTTAAAAGTTTAGGAGGTCTGGAGATATGTCTGAACACCGCGCCGAGCGAAAAGAACGATCACCGTATGGTCTCATTGAGATCTAGTCAGCTCATCAGTACTTCCCTTTGATGATACGCTCTAGTACTTACTATTTCATAATAGTGATAATATTTTAAAAACATTTATAACAGAAATTTAAAATTGCAACTCATAAATACTCAAATGTTTTCTTTTAATGTATTAACACAATTTATTATCAATAACTTTACAGGATTAGTTGTAAAAATTAATCCTAATACATTTTTCCAAGTTTATTTTAAGATCTATTGTATTAACGAATTTAATTGACGGAGAAATAAATTGGTTTTTTAAAATACTAATCACCACAATCTCAAAATTTAATTATTTAGAAATGACACATAATAATTATTATTCAAAACACAAAATTTTAAAAGTACTAAAAATAAATTTAAATTTTCAATAAAATAGACAAAATTTTAAAACATTTGCATTTACATAATAAAACGATTTTTGAAAGTAGAAAAGATACAATTTTCTGTACTGATTGAAATTCTGCAATTTTTATAATTTTTTTATTTCGATGTAACTTTATTTTTTATTTGTTGGTTTACACTTAGAGATATCGGATATTTGGATATATCCGAAAATATACTAGGATGTATATTCTGAGTAGATTAGGGTGAATTTTAAGAATATATTGGGACACCTGTAATGATGATATATCTCACACTTTCGTAAATATTTTGTTTACTTATGTGTCAGTAATTGTTATCACCCTCGACTAATCTAGGGTTTCTGAGTAACCCAAAAAGAAGACATTGTGCTTATAACAATAGTTTTATACTGCTTCTGTTACAGTACTGTTGGGATTATATTTATTGCAATTATTTCATGACACATTTCATGCATTTAAGAAGTGAATTTCTTTTACAAGGAATGGTGTTTCATTGATTCTTCGCAAGTCTACCTCATTTTCTGTTTACGCAACACGCTCAACTCATTGTATTGCGGGTTAGTATCAGTAAAAAATAAAAAAAACAGGATAGTTGCATAAGGGTGTGTATATAATGTGTGTGTGTGTGTGTAAATTATAACCTCTTTCAAAACACAATCGTAAAATTTACAATTTTAATTCCTATGATAATAATTACAATTAATATAATAGGAATTAATTATACAGTACGGGGAACGTGACTGAGGTAACATGTAGCTTTGCCCTTCAACCAAGATGTTCTCTTTTATTTCATCTATCTTCCACCATCTATGTGCTGTCGTGAGGTAGCGCAGCTTCCTATAGCGAAAGGGCCAAGCCTTACGAATTTGACATGCTGAAAGGGAAGGGCACATCGTCTCTTCACCGCTAGCTGTAAGCAGTTCCCGATCCAATCTGCTTTTGGAGAAGATTCCATTCGCGACCATGTAGGAAGAATATTTCACGAACTAATAATAACCTCTATCCCAGGAATCTTTTTCTCTTCTAGAAAGGAATGATATCTATTTTCAGAAAGGACTCAATAGGTGTTATTACCGTCGTTCGTGGAATTGATGTGGTTATGTAATGCGGATTCACGTTCGTGTTAGGAATATTCTCATGTTTCGGTGTTACACATGGAACGGAGAAATTGAAAGCTATTATTGGTTTGCAGACATGAGTTTTAGTGAAATTTCTGTGATGTAGGCCTATTATAATGAAATTTCTTCCTTTATGTGTTTTAAGTAGATATACGATAGACAAACTAGGTGCAAATGGACAACTTTCTGGAGAGAAAATTGAGACAAAAAAGTGTTAAATAAAAAAAAATATTCAGAAGAAAAAAATTATATTTGCTTGAATTT
Source organism: Laupala kohalensis (assembly GCA_002313205.1). NCBI lineage: Eukaryota > Metazoa > Arthropoda > Insecta > Orthoptera > Trigonidiidae > Laupala > Laupala kohalensis. The sequence continues at coordinate 310,619 of NNCF01127353.1, forward strand.
ACGTACCGAATACACGCTTATTTAGACTGTTACTTGATGATAAAATCTATGTTCATATTTGAATGTATATTTTTCGAACTTAATTTTTTATCAATTGTTGTAAATACATAAGTATGATGTTCACGACGTTATTTTTAAAAAAAATGTGATAAATACGATTTACATTCACCAGGTGTCACTAAAATAATGACTTCAATAATAAAATTTGACATGCATATTATTGAAGTCATAAACAGTACATATTAATTTATTGTTCACTTCTGTTTCTCTCTTTCGGTATTAAAAGTAAATTATTTATTTTAACAAACAATTTAGAGTAGTTCCATTTTGTACACTAAGTTAATTTTCCAGTTTGTCTGACAGTTTCAGGGAAGACATTATTTGTTTTAATTTTGATATAAAAAATGAAAAAGTTCATCTTTCTTTCCGTATTTCGTTTGTAGATGAAGCATGTGCATTTTTATTATTATATTTGATTACACTGTGTGTTTATATTTAGATACGTAACCTGACTATTATACATTTGAAACAAGCAGGAACTGTTATAAATGTAAGAACCGATCAACCAAACATTGTAAGAACAACATTTACCTTTCTTTGTTTCTCTCTTATTACAGTTACTGGATAAACAATGAGATATAAATTATATTTATTTTCTCGTGATGTGAAGACTACATTTTGATTTTAAAAGCATCACCCATTACTCACCGAGTCGCCAGATAGAAAACATCATGTTCCTTGAAATACCAACTGCAGACACGTCGAAGAAATGAATCACATTCGCGGAAAACAGAAACTCGTGTCAGGAGAGAGAGCAAAAAATGTTATTACTCTTTTCAGAAACCAACAACAAAACTTGGTGCCCCATGTTTTACTTCGTTGACAGATAATTTAGTAAACTCCTGCACCTATACACGAAACATTTTTCTTCATATAAGAGTTCCTTGTCAAGGAGAAGATATGCGGTTTCCGCTTACCCGTTACCATTTTAACTTACTCGCACCACTACGCAAAGTTACGATATGCTCTGTATTTAAAAAAAAGACAAGCAAAAAACAAAAGACATTCTAAAACATTTATAGTTGTGGCGGTCAAGAGTAATTCATATTGTCAACCAACAAAAGAACATCGACTACTCAACAATATGAACGTCACCGTTTTAAAAATAACACACACATACACAAAAAAAAGAACACTTGAAAGGAGTGAAGTCATGTTTGCTAGAAACATTGCGAAGTGTACTTTATGAAATATTGGATGTCCCATATGTTACGTCTGATATAACTTAAGCCTCGGTTCCCAACAAAATCGATGTTTCTAACGACACGCCACGGGTTGCAGTGTGCTTGTGAGGCACTTGCCCAGCTGAAGCGAAGCTCTGAAGGGTTTCCGAATTAAACAACAGCAGCGAAATGCAGCGTAACTCTCAAAACCTCACCGCTTCGATAATACTCGATGAGAGAGGGGGAAAAAGGGGGGGACAGGAAGGGTAATGATGAGTGGGTGGGTTTATTTCGAGGTCGCAGACTAGTGAAAAGGGACGTGGGCCATGATGGTGAAGTGAGGGAAAATCACCAGATATGTATGAATGAGAAAATGGTAGCAAATGTTTACTGAATTACTCATATAGATGACGTGATGATGAAAATCAATTAATAAAACCTATTAAATATGTTTTTATCTATGTTTATTCATTTGGATACGTCTTTTTCTGTTATTGCAACGAAAACAAGACTTCGGTCGCAACAAATGTTTTTCTTTATTCTCAACAAACCGAACCACAAAATTCAAATTCATAATGAACTGCGGGACAGTATAAATTGATATTTTCTCATACAAAACTGAGAAAATAACTTTCTGTATAACAGTAGTTTGAAGATGACGAAATTCTAAATTCAATAGTTTTTTAGAATAAGAATGAATGAAGTAGTGAATCCTTCATAAGCCAGGTCGTACGGATTTAAGTCGTTTAAACGTATAATCATAAGAAACCTCAAATAAGTTTTACTATTATTTTATTTTTTCTCTCATTAATATTTACGTTTTCCTTTATGTATTTATCAATTAGACGAAACTCGATTGAGGCCACAGGTACCCAGAAAATAAATCTATATTCGTTGACGAGAAGAAACAAAGCCAAAAAGAATTTTAAATTATTCCTTGTTATGCATTTATTTATATTGAGAATGGAAAATTTGTTATTTATGATGTCTGAAACGAATATATCAACGTCCTTTTATGAAAGAATTTGTTGTATTTTAAAGTTCTTTTCAGAAATCACCTACTCATTACAAATAGTAAGAAAAGAATGTCATTGGAAAAATCAATGTTGTGGATTCCCCCATATATTTTACCTTTTAATTTTATATTAAATATTACTTGTCAATATACATTCAGAAAAAATTAGTGTGTGTTCAACCTTAAAATTACATTATATTTTCAAAATGTGTTAAATATCTAAGCGTTATAGGTCATGTATGGGTATTTTTGTAGGTGTAATACAGTTTCCATTTGTTATAATTTAATGTAGACAAAAAAGGCATGTTAACATAGAAAAACATGATAATATCTTTGACATAAAATGAAAATTTGAAAAATGTCATTTAATCCTTTCCCACCGCTTTTAAATCGTAGTTTTGAGAACAGGTCTTTTTTCACTATTTTTCACAAATTTTAAAAACTAAAGCGACATCCATTCAAAATTAGATTTCTCAAGTATTATTTTGCGTTGATAAATGAATATTACTGAGCTCTACTTGGCTTTTATAGCGAGATGATTTTTAAAATTTAATACAGGAATTGTGTAGAAAATAAAATATGACTTACAAATAATTTTTGAAGTTTTTTTCAGACCAACTCGTTTCTAATAGTTATACATTTTTATTATAGAATCAACATTATTTTTCCCCAACAATTTTAATCTGTGGAATAAATTAATAAAATATAAGTACGACCGGGTATGAGCAACGATACCAAATCAAATTTAATTCAAGTTTAATGTGTCCATACAGCTCATACTTTCTTCATCCCTAATTCATGTGAGAGATGAGAAAAAGCCCGGAGACACGGAGGATAGTGGCCAATACGAGAAGCAAAATAAGTGGAATGAGGGTGATCGATCAGAAAAGCGTGACGGGGCTAGCGCCAATCACCTCTCACCGGGTGATCGCAAGCGCATTCGCTTTAGAGTGATGCATCGTTATTTTTAACTGCAGTTATTAAAATTTATTATCTCTCGAAGCGGCGAACAGCGAGCGAAGTGCGAAGCGACAGTGGCGCTGCAGTGCCGATCGATGGTAACGACGCTGAAGGAGAGGAATTCCTTTCATTTCTAGAGGAGGCATGTGTTCCATTGTTACACACATTTCGTTTTCTATATGTTCGGCAATTCCATTTGCAATTGGAATTAATAAAAACTTGTTTCATCCATGTCTTTTATCTAGTCACGAATATTGTCAGATCTTTGTGAGACTATTCCGAAAAGTGATAATGAAATTTTTGTGAACATAAATCATTCTGTCCCAAACTTGGTTATATGTACATTCGAATATTATAGAAATGCATATTTTTCACTTAATTATTTCCTGTATTTGACCCTTATAAATTATAATACGATATGAATGCAGAACACGGCAGCTCTTTCAAGAAAGGCATAATAAAATGATTATGTAGAGATATGATAAAAAATAATATTTTGAAAAAAATACCAGAAGTAATAAAAAATAATACGTGTAGAAAGAATTAAAGCAAATAATTATTTAAACGTACCATGTTGAGGTATTTATACCGAGTAGAAAATGGTCGGTGAATGTAACGCTCATCATGAGCCTGCATTCCATGTCGCATGAAAGACTAAATGCACCATGTTTTTTGACAATAAAGTTTATTTATTTGTAAAGTTTATTTATTTAACTACCCATGCAACAAATATTTTATTCTAACTCTCAGGAATTGATTTTCATTTTTCGTGTGAGAAGTCGATGAGAAAATAATATAATAAGGTCTTGTTTGTTGATAAAATATTTTAGATTTTAATGAAATTGTGCGTTGCAATTATCCCAAACAGATAACAAAATATTAACGCTTTTATAGAGTCGTTTCGTAGTATTATGTTATTATCGCTTATATCTGCTGCAAAGGAATATAACCACGCAAATTTTTGAGTCGACATACTAGTATCATATTTCGCAGTGTGTGGCGTGAATTCGTCCTCTTCTTTCTTTCATTCCATTCAGTTTCTGCGTCAGTCGTCTCATTTTGCAGTGCGTCTCTTGTTTGTAAGAGCGCAAAGGGACGAGAAACCTTGAGCACGGGTCCCTTTAGCGTAATTAACCAGTCAAGTGGGTCCCTTTCCCTCGGTCCGACGTAGTGTGGCTCCAGGTGGAACGGGCGACACGGCGCTGCGGCCCAGAAGGGCATCCCAGCAAGTGCCTACACCTCGTACTTGAAGATGCCGACAAGCCCTCTTGCCACCTGCGCCATCGCACTCATGTTTCTCCTACTTGACGGGCCTCGGTCCTGCAAAGCTTCTAGTGGCTGCGTGATTATAAAGTCACAATTATAATTATACTCCAGCTGATTTCAGCGGACATTACCCCTCGCCTTTTCTGGCGGGTTCAGCAGATTGAATTAAAAATTTATATATATAAATTTAATATTCATTCATAAATTATAACTTTCACACACGTTTTCATTCCATCCAAAGATACAAAAATTTTTCGTATGCAAAGGAGTTGTACTGGAAAGCAGAAATATGTACTCACATCATTGTTGCATCTTTTTGCGTACTTTTATGGAAATTACTCGCGATATAATAAATTTAATAGATTTTTTTTCTGTACTACATGAATTGCAATGACAATTAGAATTAGATACTTAAATATTTTTCAAAACTAAATCATTTTTGTGTTGAGTAAAAGTTCATTTCAGTTTCATCTACAAATAAAACTTAATACTAAATTTTATTTAAAATATTAGTTCCATGTCTTATGTTAATTTATATGTTTTTTATCTAGAATACTTGATGCATGACATGGACGTACGATTACTATTGAACTAATACTATAATTCCTCATATTAAAGAATTTTTAAAAGTAGATAAAATGTAGATCAGTATTCTTAAAGCTGCTATCAAAATATTTTTCGCATTAAAACAAAAATAAAAAAACATGTTACATACAGAACAATATAGGAAACAAAAACATGTCCTAATTAAACAACTCTGAACTTGTATTTATCCCTCTTACTTCCATAATAATGGCAGAGAAACGTCTGAAATTTACTTGTTTCAATAAAAATCATAAGAAGAAATATTGTAACTTATGGAAGTTAACAAGGCATCAGGATCATTTGAAGTAAGTGGATAATTGAATAAAAAATTTAACTAAAAATTATCCTTGGAGAAATATATAGAATGCATTTATAATTAAAAAACTGATAACATGAAACTAATCATTCGACATAATTAATTTATAGTTCTTTAATTACAAAGCTACACTTTTATTTTTTAAGGAAAACGTTTATTAGTTCTACTCGAGAACCTAAGAAATAACACATAAAATGTAAATTTTACAAGTAACGCCGAATCACGAAGTACCGTTTAAAAACAAAACTCTAAAAACTCCGACCAAAACACTTCAAATCTTGAAATATATCAAATGATTAACCCTACTTCGCAACTTTACAAAGTGTAAACCGTACTTTCTTACTGAATCACAATTTTTAAAGAATGTTTATCATATCAATCCTTATGTTGAATGAATATGGGAGACGGGGTCGAGATTCAAACTCGGGACCTTGAGACATTTCTGTATCAATAACAATCCGTGAAATAGTTTAATTGAACTTTCGTGGAGTTGGTGCTGAGCAATTTTTCACCTTCAGTTCAAGAAAAAGATGAATACCCTAGTATTTTTAATATTGTTTAATTTTACGTATAAAATAAATTTACGTTGCGAATATTTTACTCACGTTAAAACTTAAGCACATTTTATTTGAAGTACTTTTAGATTTTTAATGTATTTAGATGTAGCGGAAATGAATACAAATATCCTTTCAAAATGCAAATTTGTTGTAATATTACACTTCAATGTAATACATTTTTACTATGTGAATTTTGTGTGTGGATATTTTCATGAAATATCCCGATTATAAATGTTGTTCTGATTCCGTTTCTAATTATTGTCCATTGAGAGTGGATCCTTGCATTTTTGCTTACAATTTGACCGCTATTTTAAGTTAAATAAATACGTTTTTTTCATAAATCAGTTACAAATTCCTTGTGACCATGTGGAGAGCAATATCCTAATTTACTAAGAGATTGTATTACCAGATATGTTATAAGAGATGTCCTTTTGAACAACAATTTGAAGACAGAAAACTGAAAAGAATGTTCGGAAAACCTAATGTATTAATTTATACTTCACATAACTTTCCAAAACTCCATAATCCGTTTATATTTGTTGTAACTTTTAATCTCACAAATTTTATGTATTTTATTTGTTACATATTTGAGAAAATTTGTAAAAAAATATAAAAACACAGAATGTTTAGGAATAAAAAATATAAATCGTTTTTCACGGATAGAGTAGAAATCTCGATATTTTTGAGGCAGAGGAAATAACGTTACATTTCATCCGAGTATATCTTAGTGCGCGCTTTCAAAGCATTTTACCTCGGTGACTGATAGCAGAAAATTCAAATCCGATTTCAGTTTCCTTTCTCTCCATTGCGTTCTCGTTTTTCTACACGATGCGATCAGATTTGTCCACGACTGCAAACGAATAGGGCTGTAACGCTATTGCTCGGGATAAGAAATCACATTTAGAAAGTAGTTTAAAAATTTCACTTGATTCATAACAATACAGTAAATTGAGGGAAAGAAGAAGAATATACACACACACTTTACAATTCTATAACTATAAATGGACGTAAATAGTAGAAAGAAGAATATTTTTATTATAATTATTAAATTAAAGATAACTCTTTTCGGAATGTTCTGAAGAGGCTTTAAATTTTAATAGGTACCAAAGGACTTCTCAGTTTGTAGTAGCTCCTGAAGATGTTGGCAGCTAATGCCAACAAAACGTTGAGATTTTACAAAATGACGACGAGGCTTAATACCCCGAAACAAGTTAATGGATGGTGACTTGTTAAGATAATTTATGATTCTTAAGTTATCATTGCAATAAAGCATAACGTCACTCACATATATAATGGGGAAGTATTAAATAACACAAAGGAAAATGAAATTTATACATGTATTCACCACGATGCTGAACGAACTTGCTTGGTTCAAAATCTAAAATATTGGAGTATAAAGTGCATAATAAACGATTTTTGGATAAAATTGTTATGTAAACATGAACAAGCATTTTCATTTGTAGAGAATTTGTGGAGTTTCTTTCCTTATAATTTACGACTTTTAATTTCTTTCTTGTCATATCGTGTTAAAACTTGTATTAAGAGTAAAATTTAAAATTATTTAATAACATTTGACCGTCTGATCAAATTTTATTATTTTCACGGTATTAAAAGTTGTAATTTAGTATTGTAATTTTGACATAGTAGCACTGAAGATGACCTCAGTGCAGCCAAACGGTTCTAATTCCTCAATAAATATGTCAGAGTTACAAAATCTCTTATTGTTTGTGTTTTCACTCAAATCTGTTTACTGTGGGTGGGTGCAATTTCCTTTTAGGCGATGGCACCCATGCGGATGGGAAATGATTTCCAGGAATGATTAATTTGCGAATGTAGAAGAAAATATTTGTATATTTTTTAATAAAATTTAATCTCAATCTAACAGAATATCACTATTATTTGAACAGATTATTTTCGATTAACAATTGTTTCTATTGGTTTAATTCGTACACAAAGGATTGACAGAGCTTTCAAAGAAAGATGGAGAAACAAATTATTGAAGAACCTACAGCCATATTTATGGAATTTGGAACACAAAACATTTTGCAGCGAGAATGGCAAGTGAATGCGTCCCGTTCTCTCTCAGCTTTAACTATTCATCTTCACGGCTCATAATATCTAATCCGTAGCTCATTTCCCTACTGAATCTGCTCCTAAACCAGAACCTCGCATCCATTGCCGAGCTCTCTATGTCGGAAAGCGCTCACCTTCATTGAGAGCAGGTAGAAGGGACGCATTCTATTTGGGTCATTTCCTTTCCACGTTGGAACACTTGGTGGTTCATGACATTATACATTCTCTTGCAACTCGTTACTGTACCACATAGCCAGATGTTCCGTGAATAATTGTACATTATCTACCTCAGTAGATCAAAGGAAATGAGAACTTCAGAAAATATATTTTCCTCTCTTTACTTTATCCAAATTGTGGTGTTTTATTTTTAAAAAAATTAAATTTTCTGAATTCCTGTATGAATTATGCCGTTGTTAGTCAAAACAAAAAATTAATCTAAAAAGATTTGTGTCCTTTTATTATATTGCTCTCATAAAATATCGTAAAAATCATAAATCCGTTCAGATATTAAAATAAATAAAGCTCACTTTCATAAATAAACTACATATGAAAATTACACATGAAATGTAGTGATAATAGTGGGGAAAATGAAAAGTCACGTATAACCCTACTTCAGTTCCAGAATGGATTACAAAAATTCTTTCTTAGAGAAAAAATATAAAACTTGTAAAAATCTTTACAATATAAAACCAACATCACGTCAAAATTTCATATCCCATCATCCAACTTTCTCTCTCCGTTTATGGATGAGTCGAGAATACGGTTCCTCACATTTCAGTCATTCATTCACTCACTAAATCAATTCAATCAGGAAAGCTTCACTTAGTCAAATGAAACTTAACTTTGGCAATAAATTATTTATTCATATACGACATTGTGAAATGTGAAAAGGTAATGTGAAACTCAATACGTATCAACCGAAATAGATTTCGATATGTTCTGGTCCTTTATAAATGATTTTATACTCGTAAATTTAATATCACTGGTGCATAACGCATTAAGAGACGAGAATTGTTTTAACTGGAGTAAGAAAATGTACTGTTAGGATCTGAATTTGCTTTTACTGAGACATAATAACGTCATTGTTTTAAATCAAATTAAAAGCAGCACTCTCCATATTATCTGTAACAGTAACAGTGGTGCATATATCCAAATTATTAGCACTTGCGCGTAAATTTTAAGACCCAATTTCCTGCCAGCGCAGCTTAAAGGTAGAAACTCAGGGGGTGTCAATAAAGATAAGTTTCATTAACGCGCAAAGTTGTAGTTCTGCTCGAATGCTATGGATTCGTATTACCCAAATTGTTACTTATCCCTTGTCCACATAATATACGATGATTCACGTCAAACTGTAATGCCACTGAGAAACAGATTTATTTATGATGATAGAATTTCTCTAATCTGCAGAGTTCATGAAAAGTTTTCATGTATTTCGTATGTATTAGCCGATGAAGTTACAATCTAGAGACGAAACGTTGTGAGTTAAATATATTTCTTTGTCTGAAATAGGTCGTGAAAATTTTATAAATTTATTAATATATTTATATAGTATAAATATAGACTAAGATAAATATTTTCAATGAAAGAAAAAGAATTTCGACAAGAAAAATTAATATAGCAAATCATATTTTAAAAGAGGTAAAACTTTAAGAAATGAATGACGTTATTCAAATTTTTGAAATGAGTGATAAAGTATCTAATGATATGAGGTAGTGATACGATGTGCTGGAACATAAGTTTTTGAAGTACAAGGAATAGAAGACTAATACAAATTAATCCAATAACAACAACTGACGCTGAATCATTTTTAAAACTGTGCATGACCAGATAGATTTCATTGTTCCTGAAAGGCAACCAAGGCACCCAAGGAAAAGCAGAGAAAAACTAAATGATAGATGGTGAAAGAAGACTCATGAAGAACAGCATCATGAGTGGTAGAGATGGAGGGGTCTCAAGATGTCTTGAGTGATGGAGGAGTCAATGTTAAAGGAAGCAGCAGCGGTATTGCGAGCGGTGGATGGGGTCGGTGGAAACGATCCGCGCTCAGCCAAGCAGCTGGGTCTGGCGTCGACGGAAAGTTTGTTTGGAGCTTTCGTCTCTCCCTTCCACTCCACCGTCCTCTTCCTTGGCCCTTTCTTCCTCAAGTTCTCTTGCTGCCTTCGCACCCGTCTTGGATCCCTTAGGATTTGCCAGTCCTTTCTTCAGAAGCGACCTCGACTCCCAGTCCTTACCTTCGACTTCCTTCAGATTGGTGCTCTAAGGGAACTCCGAGGACAGTGTGTTCACTCTTGACTTCCAAAGGAGACGATTTCAACGCAGACAAGATGGTGGATTAAATACACTTTCAGGAGACCTGAAAATTGTATGACTTGCTAACTGCTGATATTGATTAGAGATACAAAAGTTAAAGTTTGTCTTAAAATACTCGGAATCTTGTCGCTTTCGTTTCCCAATGTCTTGTATCATAATCGTATCTTGGAGAAAATATCTTGTGATCGTAAACTAAACACTAAGTACTAAATCAAACAAAATGTCTACTAAAATATTATAATACATTTTTTTTGTCGTAGGTACTTTAGTAAAAAACAATAGTGTATTCTCTAAACTTTATAATACTATTTCTATTATATAATCAAGATATTATACTAAATCATTCTGTTATGTTCCTGTTACAATTTGGTAATGCACAAAATTTCTAGTATTCGTTCATCAAAAGGTCATAAGTCTTCAATTATTTATCTTCATCACACACATTTCTTTTTCTTAATCATGCGAGTGAATATATACTATCCGATATATCAACAATTATGTTTCAATCCACTACAAATTTCACTCATCATGATTCATATCAGTCACCAATGTTATTCGTCTGCGGTGCCACCTTGATGCCATAAAACGAGTGATGGAGCTCACAAGCAATACGGCGATGAAACAGTGCATTTCCCGATGAAAATGCTATAAGAAATAAATAAATGAATTATGCATTATAAATAAACGTTTTTAAATAGTTTACACCATTCTAATGTGTATTTCTTTGAAAAATAAATTTAATTATCTTTTAGTCTAATTACATTCTAGGTTTCAATATTTTGATTCCCAGCATAAAACTTATGATTTTAAATAGTTTTTTATGAACATAACGAATATAAGTTACAAATAAGTTGTTGCTGTAGAATAGTAAAGTATAGTCGACGAGAATATTCTTTCTGAATATTTCATCCAGAAATGACTTCAAAACTCACCATTCAATGAAATTTCTCACTACGATCTTCCATTTTCTTTTGTAGAAAATCGTTTTTAATGGAATTTGTGTAAATTGAATTTTCGACAAATACAAATTAATATACTGGTCAGTTTTTTTTCATTCTGTTCAACGTATTACATTACATGTTGCATCTAACACTACTGAGTATCAGCTATTACCGTTTTCTCTTGGTTCTTCTAATCTCACGATACACCGTTCCTTTCCCATAGCGCTGCCCAACATCACTAGATCTCTCTTGTTCTCCTGCTGCGTTGTTCACATTGTTACACTTTGGTATTAGATTACTCTTCCTTTGATAGCGAGGAATAATGGAAACTTCGGGTTGCTTTGAGAGAAAAATTGTACTGAATTCGCTTCATTGACTAAGTTGTGACGTTCTCATCTCGCTATTATCAAATCTTCTTCGAATACCGGTGCTGCCAAAGTCCGAAGACAGACGTCGATGTAGAACACCTTACACGTAGCGATTGCTAATAGTTTTGAGATGTTCAAACATAATACGATGATGGATTATGTCCACAGAAACCGCTATACTATATTCCTTGTTAGCACCACACTTCAATACTGAACACTATATATATATATATATATATATATANATATATATATATATATATATATATATATATATAAACATATGAAAACTTTGTGTTGATGTATCTTCTCCATTAATTTCATTTGGAGTGCGCGTAAGGTCTTAAGATGAAACATTCTTCATCGTCTGGTTCATTGGGGGATTTTTCAATCGAATACATTCTTCGTTGTCATCTTATCATAAATGGCAAATCAATACTGATTACGAGTAAAAATAATTCTTGAAATAGATCGAAAGACTACCACAATAGCATCATTTGAAATATAATTTTATTAATAATAATAATAATGGGTCAATGTAAATGTAAATGAAAGATTAGTTATTAAGTTGGTTATTAGTGTGACAGGGATATAAATGGGGATAGAATAAGACATAAAACCAATTAGATAAATATGTTTTAAAATCGATTTATGAAGATTGCAAGTAATTGCATGAACGCTTACAGTTTTACTCAACGAATTCAGGTTGCAATATTTTAAGAATGATGAAACAATGAAGTCAAGTAAAGCAACAGTTGCTTTTCAAATAAGAATGTAAAACAACGCTACTATCAAGATAGCCGCTGTAGCGTTTGCAACCCTCAAACTTTGCAATGGAGACCTGTGGTAGTAGAAGGGGCGGAAGCGGTAGGGGCTGGCTTCCGGCGCGCGAAACACAAGCTATCGATTCCCTTGTCAGACGCGAGAACTCGATTCTCGAAAAGTCTCTTCTACAAGCCGGCCAAATCTTAAATGGCGTCTACGATAAAAGGTTTGGCGTCGTATCCAATTACTTTCAACTTAAACCCTGTAGAGAGGAGCGTACATCATCTTCCATACCGCGGTTGTCTGTGCACTCTCGAGTAAGTCTCAGAATGGAGTTCCGAAAGGCTTTGTGTCACGTGATGTGACGAGGCTTCGACGTGACGTTCAGCTGTTCGGTTAACCGTTCTGTCACTCTGGAGTATGTACGCATTTCAATACTCCTTCGTCAACCATTCAGAGTACGCAATATTATTCAACAGTTAAAATTTTAATTAATAATAATTAGCAACTATTACTTTAATTATAAATAACAACAATTTTATTATTTACCATACAAATTTTATATTTCCTATTCATGCTAACGGTAACGTGTTTCTTGTGACATGTAATTGAATTTTTTCCAAACGCCTTCAAACAGTTTCAAATAAGTCAATTTACCTTGCGCTGCTATAAAACATTATTTATTTCAAAACGACCCCATACAACATCTTCAAATTTGGTACATATTTTTTAAACAATTCCAAAATACAATATATTTTTTTTCAACTTGTTAAAATTTCGATTTTGAGATGTTAAAAAAATATATTTGAAATACTTTAATTTTTTTCATATTTTAAATGAATATCGTATTAAAGTTTATAAAAATTTAAAGACAACGTCACAAATTCCAACACTTTACGTCGAATAGTTTTCAAGATAGAGACAACGCATCGGAAATGGCGCAAATATACAAATTTTGAAGATTAGTATCTGAAGAAAAAAACAACAACAAATAAACGGGCAAAAAAATCTAATATTTTGTACTTTTCAAATCAACCAATAATGTACAAAATATCTAATTTCGAGACATGTCAATGTACGATCTCAGAAAATGATCCTTTTAGTTATTTGAACTCTCAAAATAACATTAAATATTGAGTCATTAAAAATTTATTCACATTAATGTATCCTTGGAGTTTCAACAGTAAGATGGCAAATTGAAAGACTGTTTTATTCAAATAAAAACTATTTATTTATATTGAAAAGTGAATGGTTAAAAACGGTGAATCAAAACCAAAAAATATGACATTTGGAGGTTATTAGTAGCCACGAGAACTTTAGAGAAGATAAAACGACATTCGTTCTCACAAATAAACTTTAAACAAGTAATATGAAGTAATTTCTTTTAAATGCAAAAATTTCAAAAAATTATTAAATGATCACACTAAATTAATATATCATTACGTTTTAGTAATTGTTTGTTACTTTTTAACAGTTGTGTATTATCAACAATATATTAAAAATAATTTTACATGACGTTCTTTAAATGCTGCTGTTTCAATTGAAAATTTACACCAATGCCACGAAAATAGTTGTAATGCCATGAATGAAATAATTAACCTGAAGGTCTGACTGGATTGTAGACTTCACTGAGTTAGCTCTTAGTAATGTAATGTCTTGAGTGATATTTTTACGACTTGGGTGACTTACCTAAACGAAAGTTAAAGGATTGGTTTTGGGTGTAACATACAAACAAAAATGGTCAATTTTTCTTCCTTGGGGCTTAGGGGCTCGTCAAAGTCAAGGTCATTAGAACCCTTAAAAATGGTGAATACAATACCTCATTGATTGCCAAAGAGATGTGTGTGACCTCAAATTACGGTCTTACCGATTCACTTGCGACAATGAGACCAATGCCGGCACTTCACTTGGCGTTGTGTACTTGTGAATTTGCTAATACGGCCAGGTGTAGATGAGCTATTTCTCTTTATTCGATGTATTTGCTCTACTATGGCAATTACGCGAACACGCAAGTATCCGCCTTGTCGGTTTTTAGTCGTACATCAAAGAGCTCAAATAAGGCTAATATTTGCGTGAACCGTCCACACTTGTTTTGCAGTGCTTCGCTCAGTAGATCGAGCGTGATTGAGATTTGTTGATATTCTGGTTCTTTAACCTATATTTTGACTTTTCCCATTCTACAATTTTTTAAATATTGACAGGAACATTTTTATGGGATGGAAAAACAAAACAGTATAAATATTTCTTGAATTATATAAAATATATCCTGTTCATTATTATTGTTATTACTATTATTAATTTATTCAATTACCATATTTTCCTTCTCTTTATTCTTCTCCCCGTTTAACTTCTATTACTCCCTCTCCCCTTCTACTTCTAACACTCCCATTCTACGTTGTTGTAATTTTCCAAATGTAAGATATTGTTTTATGCTATGTCCTGTCATTTGTAATTAATTTTTTCTATAATTTATGATATAAACCATAATATAATGTAATCTCTACGAGTTATTTTATTGTGTGTAAAATGAAATATATCCTAACTGTATTTGTATTTTTGTAATGTTTCACTTAATTTTTGCTACAGTCGTTATGTAATGTTATATTCATTTTTTCTGAAAAACTCATTTTTTCCTTTCTAATGAGATTCTTTTCTAACAGGTACTACATTAGTTTATAAATCAATTTTATCTTATATTATCTTATAAATTGTTTGTTACGTTCGGTCTTAAGCCGCCATTCTGATTGGGTTTTTCGCTGGGTTTCCCTCAATCGCTTAAGGTTCAATACTGGGATAGTCCTTAGCTTGTTTTCCGAGTAGTAGATATAGCAAATACCATTTCATTCAAACTAATTTTGTAATGATATTGTAAATATTTTAAAAGTGGTTAGGCGGAAGAGCAGACCTCGCTCTGAGTCTCGCCTCTAATAAAGTCATTTATTTATTTTTTCATCATTGGTATAATAAGAAATGTGCTGTTCAAACCACATGAGGGTGACATATTTGTTATATTTGAGAGTTCGTCAAATATTTAGGCAAATACAGCGAATACGCTATACTAATACCGCAACGACAAGAGAAGTGCCAGCATAAGACAGTGGATCTTCGAGCTATTCTACCAACTGTAATGCGATTTACGCACACAAATCAAGGAGAAAATGAAAGGTACGCTTATGTAAAAAGAAATTACATCACGTATAGAGAACAGGTTTTAATGTCATGATTATTTAATGCCTATAACTTTGAAAAATGTATTTAATTTAATTCATTTATTGACTTGGACTGATTGATTAGCCAAACATCTTTAAAATATCATGTTTATTTAATTTTTCTACTACGATCCACATACTAATCATATCAAGCAAGGCTAGCACGGTAGACAAGTCTCATGGGTCGAACAAACTCACCTATACACATTTCAAAGTACAACTTTAATCTGACCTTAGTAAAAACATAGTTAATAACTCGTTGAATTAAAAAAAATCGGAGTACACACATTTAAAGTTCACGGAACACAACGCTTATCACAAATACATACCGACTAAGAGACTCAGTGCAGGAAACAGCAGCAAATTACGCATTATCTCGTACATTCAGGTTTTGAAAGACCAAATGGCAAGGAAAATTGCAGTGTTTAATAATTTGCAAAGAATGTGTGTTATTAAATAGCTTTCGATATCATACACAAAGTTCTCATCATATTTATCCGAATTGCGAAAACTTCGCAACGTACGAATCGCTTACAAAACAGTTCTCTCATATGTACATACAAAAAACCCAAAAATATATAATGTATATTATCTATTGTTTATTTCCAAAACATCTGTTTTTGTGGAAGCCATTTTTCATTGTGGAGATGATCTACAGACATGGATAGTTCCCACAATAATGTATTTGAGATATGTATTACTAGAATATAGTTTTGAAATGAGTTTTAACATTACACGTTTTTTAAAACAATAATAATCTTTATGTTTTGTTTCAGTTTATGGGAGATGAAAATATAGTAATATTTTGGGGTAAAATATCTATTCACTGTAATCGTTCTAAATTATTTTTAATATTATAAAACATAAATTATAGTAATTTTCAATATTAATATTAATGTGCAATGTTTTGTACATAACGCTCAATATACACAGATCTGTACTATCATCCGCATAATTAATTTATGAAAAATTCAATATATACCTGACGGTATTAAACGTTTATACTGTGTCCTTGTGGAACACGTGATTATATAAAGGGTGTTGAAGCAATACATGTCGGTGTAAGATTATATAAGGGAAGAAAATGCCGAATATTTTCACATTTCCTGTTATATTTGTGGTGGTATTACATTTAAAAGGTCAAATATATTGCTTTTATATTCAGTATCATCGCGTACACAAATTTTGTTCCTGCGGATAATGTCAAAGCTATGAAAATATTACTAGTATTGACATTATAGATAAATAAAATGATACAAAGGCATTATGAAAAGATAAAATTCCCACAATGCTGGTAAATTTAAAAATTCTTGGTTATTTATTTTCAACATCAACTCCCAGGCATAATTTCATTGGGTATAAATATTTGAATTCAATCCTTTGGAAAAGAATCAATATATTCAAATTTTTCATTTGTAATTTTAATATATTGTCCCACGATTTAATTGTTTTTATTATGTGTCAATTCAGTAAATGTAATAATATTGTCGAATTCTAATTCTAATTTGAATCACACTGAAGCGGAAATTACCGAAGATGATTTAAAGATACATTAAGATAATTAAATTGACATTCATATTGTCTAAATGACTAAATCATGGTGAAAAAAACAATTCTGGTAATACTTTCTGTCAGCCATTTCCAATGTACGTTTCTCTCTCTCCCTGAAAAGAAAAGAAAAAATCAAAATCAAATATAGGTAAATAAGTACAAATCAATACTTATCTATTTCACAGAGATGTAAAATTGCATCTCGTATTCGGAAACTCATGTTTGTTTTTAGGAACGAATCCAACTCGTTATTTTATGGCAGCTATCCATCAATCACATCTCCATTTTTACAACCAAATCCTGCCCACGACCAAATGTATTCGAAGATACAACCTACGATTTGCCCAAGCGTTTATAGCGATATGAAGGTCGCTATTTACATAACAGCGCCATTGTACAATAAACTGCCGAACAGTTTGAATTCATATGAGCGCAGAGAACACTGCTGATATTTATGACTCGAAAACGCTAAAATTGGCATGTTTGCGGCGATGTACAGTCTTATGCCCTTGCATACAAACACACAATTACAGTACATAATCCAAGCAATACAGGAAAATTGCGGAGGCAGACCGGTCACTTTTCCGCAATATTCCATACATTACCTTCCCTATACATTTAATTTGGATCATTTCAAGAAAAAAATAATCAATATATTTGTCATATTGTTTTCTTTTGCTAATTATTTTTATAATAATGTTTCCTACATAATGTCATTGTAGCATTTGTAATATTGATGTTTATGTTTTTCTTTTGCTTAATTGGGTTTTACGTAGTTAAAAAAGTCTTTTGTACAAAAAATTCGATCAACGTAGATGGTTGGATGTTGGAAACAGAATGTACGTAGACAGATAATTACATGTGACCAACCTATGAGAGGTGTCACCATACGCTTCTCGGATTTTTTCTCTATTAAAATACAATATGAATTGGCACAGCGATGAGGTAAGCAAGTTTGATTTATCGTCTAAATTACTTTGACTTGACTCTGGATTACCTTCATGGAAATCGAAATGGATTACTTTTACGAAAGGCCTTTTGTAAGGAACAAAACGTTTATGCTATTTCACTATCTTATTGGTTACCGGTCCCCACATGTGACCTCAAATATTCCACAAAGTTTTGGTAATATAACGAAAGGATTGTATCAAAGAGATTTTTGATACGATTTTCTCGTGTATTAAAATATACTTTATTTAACTATCGTAACTTATCATGATTCACAAAAGTGAATAATAATTGTATTGTAATATATACCAGTATGATTTTGAAAAGAAAATAACTTTAGTTTCTTAAACATGAACAATTAAACTATTTTATTATAATTATAAGTGCAATGTTTAAATAATATAACATTCCCATTGAAATTGAAAGTTAATAGTTATTTGAAAGAATATTTAGCATCGGATTCTCTGTCATGTTGACCTTTCATCTCTGGTCAGCCCGTCAATGTCGCATGACGGTTTGACGATCGCTGCGTACTCTGGTGGCAAAAGCCGTCTCGACGCGTCAAGGCGCTTTTGATGGATGCTCCCAATAAAAAATGACATCGAATGACAGAGCTCTCAGACGTTGCGGACGCTGTAGGCAACAGTAACATTGCTAGGTCTCGCTCCAGCCACGGATCATGCTGTTGGCGGCGCACTTTGTACCATTTTGACCAAATAACGGTCAAAATGTTTATTCGCAAGCTAGAACCGTGAAATTTAACAGTGGAGTATTTGAAAGGATTTTTAGAAAAAATATAAAGTTAAACCTTACGCTATCCGAAAATTTATGATGCCATATCATAACTACAAATATATATATATATATATATATATATATATATATATATATATATATATANTCATAATCAGCTTTCTCCAAAACAATAGAACAGCAAAACGTCAGGATTTCTCCAAATCTTTCAGGAAAAGCTCACGGTTTAGCTCTCAATTTGGACTACAGCTTGGAATGTTCAAGATAGATTTATTCCGCAATAAAACAATACCTAACTCTAATTCCAAAACAATAATGGTGCACTTAGATCCACCAACGGAACACCTGCCATGAGTTTCGGAGATAAACGCAGAGGCCAACGCAGCACCTACCTTTAAATGGGATCATCTCCACCTAAAGCGTTGCATATTTTCCCCGCCCTTTAGTTATTGCCATCGCCAATCTGCTGTGTTGCCTCCGCGCGGAACTGCGTAAGAAATAAGGTTTCAACACAGAATCTTATGGTACAGTCTCCACATTGCGTAGCCACCACGTGGGGCCGCGCGACTTGACTCGCTGCCTAGACTTTGAAATGAATCAGACGAAAGCACAGAAGAAGTGTGAGAAGCCCACATCCCTTCGTTCATGGTGACAGAAGTATTGCACGTGACTGCTCACAGCTCCGACCGGTGGCATTGGTTGTATGGGGATGGGTGAAAATCGGAAGGTTGCATTGTTGATCCGCAGTGTCACCCGTCGTCTAACAACATTGTCTATTCGGAGCCTAATGCTTATTTAATTCAGATAAAATTTTATGCATAATTTGTTGTATGTGCGTTTTAAGTACTGGTTTTAAGTTTTATAATTGTCTTTGAATGTTTTTTATTGCGTTTGAAAGGTAATAACGCGTATTTGTAGTACAATCTTCCATCACACTTTAATATAACCTCATTTACAAACTACCTCACTGTAATAGTTCAGACATCGCTGGTATTATTCTTGCTTCGCCGCTCATTGATCATCCGTGCTATAAAATCGTACTACTGGAAGTAGTCTATTTTTATCTTTTTTTTTTTCATTTAGCATTTGTAAGTTTCCAAAATAGTTCAATGTCCCAGAATTCTGTCTTATAACAAATAATAATAATAATAATAATAATAATAATAATAACAATAATAATGTTATACTGAATGAAAATGGGAGTCGGGTCCGGAGATCGAGACTTGGACTTTAAGCTTTGCACGCAGGATCGCTTCCACTGCGCTATCTCCTTCACCCGTAACAATGTGTTCCGAATCTCTTATGGACATTTATTTCCTTCATTAAGTTAAAAGAACGATATTAAACGACATTTAGGATGCCAGTGCCTCACAGACACGATGTCGGCCTTAAGCGTCAAAAATGGTACGTCGGGTAGAGGGTTAAATATAATAATACGAGAGACAAATGAACAATATAACGTTAAATAGAGAATTATTATGAGCTAATAAGTGTTGTTAGGGATTTATTTTGTTTCTAGCTAAGAAAAATGTACTGTTTTTAATTATTGAATTAAAAAAATGGTCGACAGAGAATTTCTGGATTCAAAATGAAAAGGAAATAAGAGAAAGGAGGCACCCTAGTTTCACGAGCTTGGTTCCACTAGTTCTATTCAAGTGTCTCAGACGTGATGTGGGTGGTACGATGAAGTCAAAGGTAGCGAGTTCGAATTCAGCACAAGGCACGGATTCAAATTACTCTTATATCAGTAGACAGTATTCCGAGGTATATCATTCCGTGGTATGTAGCTTTTGAAATTTTAGTCTCCATTCTTCTATTTTCAACCTTTGACTTTCTTCATCTGTAATTCTTTATTTTCTCCTTGCTTCATCTTTTCTCATAAATTATTTCTTTTGCCTTATATCAACGGTATTAAAGTTAATTGCTTTAAGAGATTCCCTACCATGTAGCACCGGTCATAGCCTCCACAATGATGAAGTTATGAGACATTTCACATTTGTTTATCATCTAGACAAAGAAAAATATTTCATTATGTTTATTTGTGAAGCACGCTACAACAAAATAAGATATAAACTGTTCCTTGATCCACCAAAACCTGGCATTCATAAAGCTTTATTGATTTTTTTTAATACGCTCGGTCATTCATTACGTTAGTCTTTTTTTTATTTGTTAAGAGTTCAAAAGTGAGTCTAAGTGGAGTAGAAAAAGACAGGTTAAATTATTTTACAGTGTTAGACCAATTCTTTTGCATTTTTCTGTAATTTTATGAATAATAGAAGAATGAGGATTCACTAACAAAAAATGAATTGGTATTCATTATGCAAACATTGAAAATAATAATAATAGAAAAAAGGAATAATGTAAAATATTAAATAGAACTGCGCCTGCTTATCTAAAACAGTCGAGATAACGATTCAATCACTGTAATTTCATAGCGTTTCAGATATTTTTCATCGGAATAATAAGATTCGTAAATTTTATTTCACTAAATTTAATGTATATTTCATTCATTTTCCATATGTGTATACCTTCTTTTTTAATACCCACACATTAACATGGGTATTGCATATATCAAGTTCTCCGAAAATAAAAAAACATCTATTTCTTTGCTTTTCCCATTATTGAGAGGACTAATACGTGTGCAAGTGTCGTTTTGTGATTAAATTAAATTTTTGTAATTAAATTAAAGTTTTGTGATTAAAATAAATTTGTAACATATTAATTTTCTGTAATTTCTTGGCAATATTATTATTTTTCCTGATGTGTGATAAGAAACATGATCTAAGTCAAAATTTGTTTTATGTGGCTTTTTTTGGCTATTTTTACTAAGTTACAAAATTTTTCCAACATAAACAAGGCTATAAACGAACAACCGTTAAAAAAACAAAAAATATTTAATAACATAAATCAAATAATTATTGTAGTATAATTTTTTAAATATTTTTTAAAATTATTTTAATACAATTACACAAAATTGTGTATCCAAGATACTAAATGACGTGCACTAAATCTGCAAGAAAGATTGATTTATTTTGTCTAATACATAAATAAATACATCTAAAATATGAGGATGAATGTTTTGTATGTTTGAGTGTTATTTTGGATACTTTGGTATTTCGTCAAAGATGAAAATCATTACCATATTTACAAATCTAGTATCATGAAATATTTACAAAAAAAGCTGAAATTGACTAAATCGAGCCATCAAATTATTTTAAACCTTTAGCCGTTTATTTTTGAATGGAAATTTAAGGATGTATTGTAAATTACTAAGAGGGTAATGTAAGTATTGGCAGTTTATTGAGGGTAAGGTGTGCGGTTTTGGGTGGAGTTATCAACAAATAATGTTATTTTACCTCCTCATATCCCGATCATAAGAACAGGTGCAAATGTGAAACGGTCGGGAAGAGGCTAACTCAGAATTCCGGGTGACGCTGGATAAATTCACTTACGGGATGCGTATTTTCTTTCGTGATATTTTAAAATCGTAAAATAGTATAAAAGTAGAATCGATAAACCAACAAATGAATAAGTTAATAACTAAAGAAAAAGACTAGAAAAGAGAAAGAAGCAGCTACAGAATAGAGAAATGTAGTATATAGGATACTATGCACATATTGCAATGCTAGTTATCTAAGAAAACAAAAACAGGATGACTTCCATGCAGTCCAGACCGAATCCGTGCGACCACTTTTTGTAAGTTATCTTAAAGATAGGATGTATAGGATCGTTCCTAATTAATTTGAGGACTTGAAATCGTCCATCAGAAATGAGATCCATGCAATTGATTCCTAAACTCTCGAGTGTGTAATGATGGAGTTTCGCGACCGATTTTATTCCACTATTACTGGAAACGACAGGTACTTCGAACATCTAGTACATTAAATTTCATTCATGTCTTCATTTATGAAAATTTATTTCGTGTTGTGGCCCGGGTTTTTCTCCGGTTTTCCTTAGGGCAGAGGTAGATTTTATATACAGGGTCTCAAGACTCTTACCTAGGGGCGCCGGTCTATTGTAATAATTAATCTCGAATTGAAAGTTATTTTTATAGTTACGATTTATAAACAATATTTTCCGAATAGTCTATAGTATGATAATACGTACTTGAGGAATAACTTTTTTGCGTTTTATTAAATATAAATTTGTTGATATTCTAACACGTAGCAAACTATTTTTATTCTTAACTTAAAAGTGTAACGAAATGTTTAATACACCTCTGCCTTAGGGCCCTTGACTAGAATTGATGGGATGATCCTCTTCTTTTTTTCCGGAGTTTAAGGTAATTTATTGTTCTTTACGTCGTCATGTGCAATTTGTAACTGAATTTTTGAGAATAAATTTATTATTCATATTATGTTTCTGGTAATTGTTTTATTCATAATATTCACTTTTTATCATGTATTTTGAACAACGAAATACGATGATAATAGACGTATATAGAAGTACTGTCAGTTTTGTAATGTTCGTGGTATGAGAAACACCGCAGGGATGTGATTGAGATAAGATGTTCTTGATACATGAAGCATTACTCTTCAAAGAGGGACTGCATTGGAAGCTGTCTGTAGTTCACCGTCGCGCTGCGCGGTAGCCTTGAGTCACTGAGCGCCATCTGCAGTTGCGATTATCTTATGCGTTTGAATATGGTTGCTCGAATGTTCTCTGCATCGTGCGACGCCATAAACATGTACAAGATAACTTTAAATCTTCCATACATCTCACATACGGACTGAGGGGAAACAAAGCATATCCCAACCAATACGTATCACAAATTTTTATTTGCAACAAAAATTATTAAATAAATAAACTTTGTCAAAAAACAGTTGCAAACTGCGTATGGCCCCTTGAGGTATAACATACTTACTAACTATCCGGAAACAATCAAGGGACCAACACATCAATTCCGATGCAAGGACCCACTTAATACTTACTTAATACTTAATACTTTTTGGGTACGCATACTACCAAAAACTATGTGTATATATGACTTAATGCAATGATCCTAGACGTAAAAGTGAGTGGATGGTCAATACAATACACTATGTTCTTCTAATGTTTTTAGGGAAATTACATCGCTCATTTCTCTCTATTGTACTTCCTACATTACACCTAGTAAAAAAATAATTATACGTAAGAGTAATAATATGATCTTGCGTCTCTAATTAATTATGAATAAAAACGTTATTCTACTCACAATATTGTATAAATTAAAAATGAATGGAAATATTATATTTAATGCCATTTTGAACATTGGGAATATATTCGCATGCAGCATACATACAATTTGTTTTGTAAGAAGGAGCATTAAGATGGCCCCTGTTGAAATTCATTAAAATAATTCTGGAAATAAAGAGGTTGTATTATCCGATTCCATGGTCGAATAATATATTTAAATTCCTTGTATATAACGGCTGTGGGAAAAAATCCCCCGGGATGTTCCAATTTTAAGACTTTATATGAAAGAAGAAAATGTAAGCGTGCGTTTTTTTCAATCGTGGAATTTTAAAATTGGAAAATAATATAAAAGTATCGATGAAGCAACAAAGGAAAAAGTTAATAACTAAAGAAAAGACTAGAAAAGAAAAAAGAAGATGCTCTGAAACAGAGAAATGTAGTTTATAGGATACTATGCAGAGATGTCTTAGTTAGTCAATGCTAGTTATCTTACGCAGACAAAACAGGATGGTCTCCATGCAGTCCAGACCCGAATCCGTGCGACTATATTTACGGAAGTTGGCAAATATTTACTACCAGGGACGAAAGAATCTTTCCTGATACGTTACGGTAAGTGTTCTATTTGTAGTACTTTCTTATGAAACACATCTTTTCAGTGTTTGGGAAAGAAACAATTTTTGTCAATTCAGAAATTTAGCTCACATGTTAAACGTGTCTGTAATGACCAACAAATCTCGCGTCCGAGTATTTAAGTAGCTGAACGTACCAAGTGGACAGGTAGCAAGTCTAACTTGTTTCCTCACGTAAAGAAGTACAATTACGGATTTTCATTATCACTAACGATTCTCCTAAAAAATTTTGAAAGTAGGTAAAAACTAGTCGACTGAAAACATTCTCAAACGAACAAGAGTTTGTACTCTAAGTGAGAGAAGTTTTTGTCCTAATAAACCGAGGTGAATCTAGCTCTGACGTTTTCTACGGCAGACAACACAAGTCTGTCCATAACTATTATTTCATCTACATATCCATGAAGATTTAGATTTAGAATGAGATATATAAACAAAAAAACACAAAAACCAAGTCGTGGGTAATCAACTTGTCATTCATTTTTGTGAGGTTGAAGAAGAGAAAGAAACAAGCAAAAAATTGGAAGAGAGGATGAAAGACAGAATGAACGCAAGAAAGTAAGATAAAAAAACAAGAAATAGCGACATAAAACTTTTCTCAAATAAAATTTCAAATAATTTTAATCATTTCAATGTCAATTTTTACGAATTATATTTTATATAGTTTCTATATTATCCCTTAACATTTTCTCTTCGTCAGTTTCTTCCGTACAATTTAACCGCTCATTGTCATTTCTCTCTTTTCTCATCTCTACGAACCACCGCAGAGATGAAAGTGTTCAAAAGTTTCATGAAAGGCAGACTGCTTAAATCCTCTGTCGTGCTTTGAATGTAAAATGGAGTGATAAGCTTATATTTTAACAAATCTTTATCAAGATCCTTCTAAGAAAATTGTATGCTTAATTTCAAAATACTGAAGGGCATTATTCCATTATTCTGAAAGGCGCACAAAAGATTTCTCTCTTTTAAGCTTAAAAATTCGTTCGTGACTTGACGACATAATTGATTTTGGCGTATTTTGACGGGTTCAACGAAAGATATATTTGGTTAGTGTATCAACTTGTAATAAATATTTTCATAGTTTTGTCTATTTCTCTTGCGTATCAAAGGTTGTTGAATGAAAGCTTCTACACTTTTTAATATGACAAAGAGAATCATTTTATTTGATCGACAACTAAATGAAGGTTTTTAACAGCTGTTAAGTGGAATGTAGCAAATAGTTTAACATCTTTTTACACTTCCATTATTCCCATATAAAAATGGTATGTTTATGTAAAAAGTTATATTAGAGCTGTATAATTACTAAAACATAATTAAAATAACACTTAATGTATTGTTTCAAATATCCGTAAGATAATTTGACCGAACTTTTATGATTTTTTAAAAATTTAAACTAATTTTAAAATAGTTTGTATACTTTTCTATTCTAAGAACACATTTTATTCTTTCTGAACACAGACATTCATTGAATTGAATACTACTTAGTACGAATGAACCTATAAAACTTTCACTTATGAAACAAACACTTGAGAATGACCTCTATGAGATGATCACTCATGAGAACGACCTCACTTATTTCATTGCATAAAAGAGATTTTTTTCGACCGAGCAGAGACACTGTGCATTGTAAGTTTATTACAGACACATCATTGGATGATATAACGTAGGGTGGCCAATGCCACTTACATGAAAGGTGAAATCAGAACGGTACTCTATTACAAAGTAAATGTAAGTTAATTATATATATAACAGAAGCAGCAAACTCACTTAATATTAGTGAATCCCAACCCTTTAGCTAAAAATGAACCAGAAAGGGTTAATAAAATTACCCAATAAAATATACCTCATATTTAAAGTGAAAAGATATGATTATAAAAAAATATCTGGAGTGTACCCCACTCGGCTTTCCAATTACAATTCATAACAAAAACATGTCGAACTAAACACTCAGCAAAACACTAAAAATTTAATAAACTTTTTAAAAAAATCAAGAAATAAATAATAATATGCTAAAAATATTAAACAAGATATCATATTCCTTAGACCAATCGGATGCAAAATATTTATTATCACAAAACATGATATCCTAAAAATCATAGTATCGTACTAACGTGTAGATATCATGAATTATCTTCTCAAACTCTTATTTGCAGCAAAGTAAAGCGCAGAATTAACAGACCAAAATGCTTCGATGCATATTTTAAAAAATTTGAATATTAAGAAACCGCTGTGGGTAAATGAACTCGGAATGAGCTGTCTAGAAATAGGCTGCATTCCCAGCGCATCAAATTCAAATCTCGAGTTTCGTTTTGATACATTAATATGTTCGTAACTTATTGGGGGAACAAAATTCCTAACATACATACACACACACTCATACTACATTGGACATCACCGCCAAATTTTGAAAATAGACTCTCCTGGAGCCAATTCGCAAATATCCGAAGAGATCTCAAATTTTTTTCTCGAATGATTACAATTCTTCCCTTACACTGTGTGATTGGAACGTAAAAATTGTTCATTGTCAAGTTAATATCGTATCAATTTCCACCTTCTCAGATAGCAAGGAGTTTTATATAAATTTTGCAACAAATTTTATGAACGAATATAATGGTATCTGTCTATCTGAAAAAAAAAAAAAAAACTCGTCTCAGTAGACAGAACTACCAACGTTTCGAGACCACAGCAAGATGTCCGCAAGATGATGGCGGTTTTTTTTCGGGATAGCAAAGTATACATTGACTCAGGTCCAAAGCCAAAATTTACAGATTTCCACAAATTTTATGTGACTGGAATTTCATTATTGATTCTTAAATAAGTGGAAGCCCCCATTCAACTCACCGAGCGGTGTGTTGAATTTATTGTCATGATCTTCTCAGAACTTGTATATAATTGATTTTTTTTAGAGTAAAAAGCACGTTTTTAGTTAATGCGTGTTTGGCTAGATAATATTATTTAATTATTACTCACCATGTTTACTGATTCATTTACCAAAAATCCTTAAATTGTCTGGGTTCCTCTAATGTCAACTAAAAAGGAATTAAACTGTCATCGATGATGGAAAATTGACTTTTTCATTTGTACCTCATATTTTTTCCATCTTTTTCGACGTTTTTATTCAAGAATACAATTGTTTGATATATCTTCAGCTAGTTTGTTTCACTCATGAATAGTCATAAAATTCTGTACATTTAACTTCAATTTATGAGTTATTATTATAGAATATATTCTCAAAGTATGAATATAAAAGAGAGTAAAGAAAGTAACGAAGACTAAGAGATAATTTGAATTCAAATCTTCCCATAAAATATAACCTCATTTTCCATTTGTTAGAACATTCTCCTCAAACTTATAATGCAGAATTATGTTTTTCGTATCTTCGTAGTTGTTTGTTTACGACGAAAAGAAGCTACGGAAGAAGTAGCAAGCTCCGCAAAGTAGTGAGGAGGTCCGAAGGTCCCTCTGTTAAGTGGAGGCTCTTAACGAAGCACCGGAACCGGACGCGTGAGGATACCTCAACGTGGGGAGTGGCCGGCTCTTACTGAACACGCTGCGTTCGGGAAACTGATAGCCTTCGCCACAACTAAGGTATTTAATCCGGATTGTGCGAGAATCTTCTATTGAATTCAAACTTTCTTACTGCATATTCGGATATGATCTCAAGTTGTTATCGGTGTACTTTTCCGAATGTAATTAAGAAGAAGTTTCAGAAAGTTCAACTGCATTCTCTTTCACAAGCAAACCATTTCCGGATAACCTCAAGGTTCTGTTTCAAGTCCTCATTTTTCATGATGTATGCGAAAGATACGCCTTACATTAACATAATGACATATTGAGCTACTGAGGTCTGTGTTGAGAACGGCATATCTTCTACGCAAATTGACAAAACTTAGGAGCCATTCATCTAACTCCTGTTAGTTTTATATGGATCAGCTTATGAGTACTGAGAAAACGATGACAATGGATTTCACAAGATAATAATTAAACCTCTCTCATGTTGTTTCTTTCAAAATCTCTTATAAGTTCGAGAAAAAAATTAGATTTCGTACGGAAGCAACTTTATGTGGCATAATCACATAGATAATGTAATTTCAGGTCTATTAGTTGTGTTGTGGATGGAGTACCAGATCCATTTTTTCTTTCATTTACAGTACGATATCACGCTTTGGACACGCTTAGCGCTGTGCGTCCAATTCCTTGAACTGTTATAAATTATAATAATAGATAAAATGAGTGAATATTATCTGCGATATTCATGTAAACTTCTGCTGTCTAATTACATTTCTTCACTCCACATTGAAGTAAGTAAACGATGATAATTCTTAAACAAAGAATTATGAGATACATCTTTGCTTTATCACAAATTTTCTCCATACACATAAATGAAGGTACTCTATTACTTTTTGCCAAAACGAGTAATATTCATGAAGAAAACTTCTATATTATTCACTTTCAAAAGAAACATATGTCGTGAGCTTCATTCTCTTCAACCCTCGGGCTAACGCTTTATTGCATCAATACTTCTAAAATTGTATCCGATTCCTCGGAGTATTTGGTTAAAATATTTGAATGATACCCTTTTTAGGTCCTCAGGGTAGTCCCTCACACAATAATACGGAGCTTTTTATAAAATAAAATTATTTTTTATATGTATTTCTTTATATCATTTATCATTTTGTATCGTAAGTTATCTACTCATATTTTTTTTGAAATAACTTGAAATAACATTATGAAATCATTACATGGATCATATAATTGAAATTATTCATTAATAAGATCAAAGTAAATATTTTGTGCGAATTAGTCGTTAAAATGGATCAGATTCTATTCGTAATACAATAATTTAATCTTTCGCAACATTTTATTCTCATAAAATATTCGTCGATAGCGTTTCGAATGGTCTCAAAATTTGAATGGAGAAACATCGTGGGACTGCATAATGCAGCCTTAACTATTCCTAGACGAAAATCATTCCTTTATCTCAGCCACAAAGTACTTCTCTCGCATCATAAATAATTCATCTTTGACGTCTTCATCCATCCATTGCATGTCAATGAGTTGAACACACTTGGAGAGTAAACAAAGTCAGCCCGCAAAGTCTTAAGAAACATGGTCTTGAGAAACAAACCTAGGCGAAGTGGGTGGGTACTCGTCGTAACAAAGCAAATCTACGAAGGTCACGCAGAGTACTTCGTTCCACGTCACACCGCACCACGGCGCACAAAACGCTCGATAAAATTCATAAAAGTCTAAACGTTCTCAATGAAGTAGTAATTTACTGCTGCTCCTTTGTTAACCGTCTGCGTGCCACTGCATACTGAGTGGGTCATCTCCATATTATCACGCCATGTAAAGGATACGTTTTCAGATTACGTAGCGTGGTTTACTGTCTGACGTCCGCCTTGATTATTTTTACTCGCTGGACGTGCGCGTCGCCAGGTTTGTAGAATTTTCTTGGACGGGGTTGTTCGGGAGGGATTTCATTTTACATCGTCTCTTATAAGAAAGATACGCTTTTAAACTACTGTGAATCTGAGGTAGGAAGAAATTATGAAAAATGTAAGATTCTTGTTGATAACACGAGGTTTGTGTCTATGTATAACATTTC
This sequence comes from Laupala kohalensis, assembly GCA_002313205.1. Classification (NCBI taxonomy): domain Eukaryota; kingdom Metazoa; phylum Arthropoda; class Insecta; order Orthoptera; family Trigonidiidae; genus Laupala; species Laupala kohalensis. The sequence goes on from NNCF01127353.1 coordinate 340,868, forward strand.
TTCTTATTAATTTTTCACTTATACCAATCAGTTATTCCCATCTATCTTTCGAATGTAGAAATGTGTGTTAAGATGTCTGATTGAAAGTAACGTAACGTGAATGTACCAGAAAAAATATACGAAACTGGGAAAATCTTAATTTGTTTGTTGAACTACCCTCGAAATCAAAAGTTAATTATTGTAAACGAAGAGTTTGAAAACTAAAAGCGGGAAAAGTATTAAACTTTGTAAGTATTAAACATTTTACGCGTAAATGAATAAACACGAAAGTTCCTAACAATATACATTAATTTTACAAGTTAAATAGGAACGAGCAAATTAGAATATAACATGTGGAAACGTTGAATGAGTCGTTTTGGTTTGTGTCAAAAAAATAATTACGGAATAACAATAAATAGTGAGTACTCAACGAAGAAAGGATCGACATCAATAATAGAACAATATTCCAACTCTGAAGATATTTGAAGAACAAAGAACGAATTTTGTTGCTTCGCAAGAGACTTTTTCCGAGAATTGGAAGGGGAGTAGAAGACGTGTGCTTGTGCTTCGAAGTTCAGAGCACAGTCTAATAATACACCGGGGTTACTTTGATATTCATTTAGGAGATTGTCGTAATGCTATTACGTTATTAATTGCTATTCGTTAATCGAGGATGTGTACATCGATGATAATTATATGAACTTTATTTTTAGTTCTAATTGATGTAGTAATGCTACTTCATTAGATCTCTTGAAGGTACTGCACATAATTTCGTTCTTCCAGGTTAAACGTTTGAATTTCATTCACAACCAAATGCGTTGCCATAACCTTCATGTGTACACATCCTTCCAAAGTTCTTCGTTGTTCTTCTCTTCTTGAAGAGAAGTGTAGCTTCGCTATTGTAGCTTGGGTATCCTTCATTTTCCCATTCCGACAAGAAGACCGATTTCTTTCTATTTTGTTAGTTATAGAAAATGTTATTTATAAATATTTCATTCTATTGCTTTTAAAAAAAATGTAGAATATCTTGTGGAAATAGAAAACCGCTAGAAAAGTTAGAAACTCCTGCGTTATAAAAGCCAGTGTTCGCATTAAAGGCAAAGTAGAGGGGTGAAAACTTTCCAAGCTTGTCTTTTCATATTTCAATACAGTACTTTATAAAAGTGTTACAATTTTTTTTATTGTATTCAGGGATCTCTTAAGTTTTGTAACTATGTCTTTAATTCTGATTCACTTAACTTCTTGAATGTTTTAATTTTTTAGGATATATGTGTGAAGTAATAAAATTATTGAACTCGAAATTTTTTGTCTCGCTGTATTGAAAAAAACAAACTAAAAGATTTGAGTATTTAGCTATACGTTAATCTATAAGTTTGAAATAATAATGAGATTTTCAAGTGAACAATTTCTGCATTATTATATTATAGATCAAAGATAATAAATATAATGAAATTGGAAGAACGATACAAATTCCTTTTTATGAAACTACTGCAATTTTATTCCTTCCAAGCCGCTTGGCTTTCGTAAGTTGACAGGAATAATTGACTTCAAGAAACCCTTCAGCATATGCGTGCACTTGTCAGACACATTAAAACATTCTTTTGTTGGTTGTTGCAAACGGAATTTTCTCGGAATGTTTTGCTCCCTTACCGTACTGAGTGGGTTTCTTATAATTTAAAACGAAAGGCTTGCGAAGTTTCAATGCTTGTTGATTTGCCTAGAGCGGTTCCAACTAAGTCGTGCGTGTCCTCGACATAAGAAAGGTGACTATTGTAGAAATACCTTGAGAGGAAAAACGTATTTCTAGACTCTTCAGTAAAATGGAGGTAAAATATTGGAGAAAATTGTTAGAGCGTTATAATTAAGTTGATACCAAAGTTGTATTGTGATAGTAGAATTTTCTCCCAACGTACTGTGCTATACGTATAAATAGTACTGCGCTCCATTTAAGTTTAACATTTATCTATTGAATATCTGAATTTGTTTCGAAGATAATTATATAATTAAATGACAAAAATCTTACATTGTAAATCTCACATTACACCATTAAGTTACTAAAATTATAATAAATTTTGATTAAATTGAAAACATATCCTTTTTTGGCAATTTTCTAAAGTGCTAATTATGTAAAAAAAATCATAAAAAATATCTCACCGATTAGTTTGTTACCTCAATGGTGTTATTATATTATCTATATGTCTGTGGTTTATAGTAATAACCTGGTAACTGGAGTTTTGAAAAAAAAAACGTGGTAATCTATTAAAAATGTTTGCTTTTTGGTGAGTTTCATTCCTATTAGTCTAAACGATTCAGAAATGTACATTCTCCTCGAATTGAGTAGTAAAAAGTTACATAAAATTTTTAAGAAAATATTAAGTATACTTTAATAGAAACAGTTAAGTATACTTTAATAGAAATAAACAGATAACTCCAATACAAATTTTCTAAAAAAATCAAGTTACATATGAGTAAAAAATTAAGAATTTAGATAATTGGGATAAAATAATCAAACCTCAAAGGTAATTAGGTATCAATTTCTTCTCATTTTCATAGTAAAAATATCATTAAATTTAAAGATTGTTATGTAAAAGCATAATTTTTCATCATAGTTAAGGAATATTCATTGATATAATACACGTTAAATTCCAAGGTTATAACAGAAAACTTTAAACGGCCGTAACTCGAAGAAAAAGCACATTTATCTGGTTATTACCGGAGTCAAAGATTGTAACATACACTATAAAAATATTTTATATATTGGTATGGAATAACGCGCATTTTTTAAACAACACAGTGTTACAGAGTGTACACACACAAACACAGAACAATAACTTGAAGACTGAAAACTAGAAGCAAGCAGCACCTCCTTGTAGACAACACACACCGAAAAATTAACTTCTCGACTGCTCTCCACACACTGCCGGCTGGTTATCCTGAAGCAAATGTTTCACAAGAATCAACGAAGGAAATATAATCACTCCAATTAGATAAACACCTATTGTTGAAGTAGAATTAATTTGATTGGTGCTTATAACAAACAGGATTTCATTGTCGAGAAGATTACATTTGACCTAGCCAACAATATTCAATAAGAAATAATTCACAGTATAAAGAATTCGAATAAAAGATAAATGGTTCAACAAGAATTATAAGCATAAAACAATGAGATATGATACAATACGTATTTCCTTTCTAAAAGGTCGGCTTCTCATACGACAGCAGACTTAAAACGTATAATATAATATCATACAAGTGAAACAAGTAATTGTTTCGCGAATCGGAACAGCACCCATTTAAAAAACAAATGAAAGTCGGGTAGACGCGCGCAGCCGTGGCGTAATTCAGAACCTTTGCGTGAGAGACCGGATTTCTTGCATCCGGTCACTACCGAAATCTGGATGCGTTCGTCGGTACTACCCTTTAAGAGGGAAAAGTATGTGACCGCTCTAGGTCATTCATCCTCCTTGTTTGGAAGGGAACTAAAGAATTAATATATCTTCAAGGCGGGAGATTTACCTCTGACGCACAGCGCAGGCGCGTATCTCACCTGGAGACAAGAAGCGCTTGCTCAATTGCAGGTGAGCATGATACGAATCATGCGTCATCATTTTCGAAACACAGAGGAAACGTGCTGAGCCCCTTACTCACACAACCGTGGATGGAAACTACTTCCCACCGAAATATTTTGCCTCGGCTAATGTATTCAACGTATGATGCAATAGTATCAGAATGAAGAAACTAAATCTCAATTTGAGCCCAAAATTCACGCAAATAAAACCGCAAGTACTCAGCTAGTGGATTATTTTCCTTATAATATAAACATATCTCGACCATTTTGCATTCATAAAAGTTGTAGTATGGTGACAGAAGTATTGTACAAGACTCTGCCACGTCTAAGTACAGATAATATATATTACTATATAAGTATACATTCTAATTTCCGTTCATTACAACAATTTTTTTGTACTTCAAATAGGTATTTGTTTGCAATAGTATTTGTATTGTACTTTATAATCAATATGGAACAAATTTAGGAATGCAGTATACGCAACTATTCTCATATTAAATTTTTAAAAGAAAATAAAGAAAAAAAATTATTCCGTAATCAAAAAATCTAGTAACAAACATAACTCAGATCTTAACAATTTGAATTATTTCTACAACATTTATGTTCCATATTGACATAATACCTAATAAGTCAAAAAATATAAAAATAAAAATTCTTATTTGAGTATGCGAGTGCATCACACACGTATTACCAAAGCAAACAAAGGTTAAAACCCTTAAAAGCATTTCACATCTTTCGATCTGCCGAGATCATAAACTCGTCTGAAGTATATGATGAAGCTTCAATCATTCTCTCCCCGAGGGTCAGGGCGCTACGAAGGGTGGCTTAGGCCAACGGAGACTTGTGAAAGGCAACATGATAAGCGGTATCGCGAAGTGGCGCTTCATAGGGGCTGTATCTCGTAACGACTTTCAGAGACCTCCATCACCCTCTGGTAGTGATGTCCTTGGACCAAGCGAGCGACGGGCAAACGTCAGGGCGGAGGTGAGATAGGGGTGGGTTACTATCAGCTCGAGAGGCGTTTTACAGCTCTCCACGTGTGGAGACTTAATTGAGGGAGGATATCACTTCGTATCCAGCCTTAGATGAGACAGCGAAGCCTCTTGAAATGAGGTTCGCAAATAGAATGCGGTCGTTTAGATCTCTTCGCATCTTGTTAACAAGAGTTTCTCTTCAGAATACTTACTTATAACAACAATTCACACTTTATTGGGCACTTACTTGTTGTGACACGCATAATTCTTTAAGATGGAAATTTATAGAACAACGTGAAGTAAGAAACTACAGTTTATCTTTGGTATGCTCAACACGATCTTGTTTCTCCAGAATAATTGGAACCTCAAGTTATACGGATGTAAAATATTCAATTAAGATTAGATCCAATAAGCAATAAAAGTGTTTTTTGGGACAGAAAGAGTACCGTATTCACTGTATGAAAATTATCAAGCGTATATACAAAATATTTAAAAAATATTTATTTATTAATTTAAGAATTAAAAAAGATCAAAATATATTTCAATTATATATCGTGTATTTTCATGGGAGACGGATGTAACAATTCACGGTTTGTTTCTATAAACTTCACAGCAGACACTATATAAGTACAAATATAAATTAAATAAATCTTTTGGATTCACGTTTAACAGTAATATTACGATGCAGAATAAGAAAAATTCATAGTATCCCAGTTTTTTCAATAAACTTACATTTTTCATGACACCAAATATTTTGAATTGCTTTGGAAAAGAATTTCAGTTAGTTACTCATAAATGTAAATATGTAAAGGATCTTCAATTTATGAAAAGGATGAATGAAATTCAAAAGCACGGCAAAATATTCCAAAATTAGTGGCATTTTCATATCGTATGCTCCTCCGTATCTACTATCCTTTGACGCTTTTCAGTGAGGGCGAACGAATTCATAAGTACCATCTCCATTCAGCAACACCTTTCAGTGAATGCGGAGAACCATCCAGTGACCCATAGAACGAACCGCAGCGTAGAGAGAGCAGCATCTGCACCAAGCACCGCAAAAGAAAATGGAATGCAGACCGGCAGTGGAAGTAGAGGAGAAAAAGGAATGAGGTTATGCAGACACCTTATATTTTGATGTCTGAAGACATGGAATAAAACATAAATTGTTCAATAAATATGATATTTAGACAAAATACGTCACAAAGCCAATTATCCAAATTCACCCTCCTACTCCCAGAGGACCCTATGGACCCTAGAACCATTTTTGCTCTACACCGTGATTTACAAAAGCGTTTGTGTAGTTTCGTTTCTTTCATTTCTCAAATCACTACGGGACCATAAATTTAATTTTTTTCCCTGATCTATTTACTATATAACTTATCATTGACAACCAAACAAAATATGCTTATGTTATATTTTGATTGTTTTCTCGTTCTATGACGAACGTGAAGGGGGTGAAAGAAACAATGAAACTTTGCTACATAACAACATCCCTTTGAACATTGCTAATTGATTTATAATTCTGAAACTTCAATTGAGATGCGAGTTCTTACACCAACGAATTTAATTTTGAATGTGGAAATAATGACACCAATGATTTCTAGAGATTGAATGATTTTGTACTAGAGTTGAAAGACAAATGCATGTAACGTTTTACATCTCAAACAAAAATTTCTGCAATTTTGTTTTACCTGGCCGATGTGTCTATGGTTTTAATAAAAAAATATTATTTTGTTTAACATTTTGACTAATCTACTTACTTTCTTATTTTTCTTTTATAATCTATAATTTAATATTCGTTTGTTCAATTTTTGTCTCTACAGCACTGGTGCAATGAATACGCTAATCATCTTTTTTTAAAAATAGTTATTGTGTGAAGTTCAAAATCGCTCGTGACGTTGTCCTCCATTTCGGGGCCACGTGCTCTATTTCCGTTTGGCATAATTCTATCATCCTTCATAACTAGAATATATGGAGCAATTTCAACCAAACTTGGAGCACAGATAACTGACAATACGATGAAAAACAGCGAAGATAAGACAAGTATTCTTAAAGGAGGGGTGGGAATGGGGTGATTTGAAATATTTTTCGAGAACGACCGATATTAATATTGATTCTGAAGGCCACTGAGAGGATTAGTGTCACACCTACGGTTTCTTATGTCCACAATTAGTTTTCATGGATGAAAATACACCCTTATCACCTCGCAGATACGGTAGGAAGTAACAATAATGAAGAAAACAACATATTAGTTTATTGTCGTAACTGCTGAGATGAGTGGTGACACCCTATGCCGCGTAAGTTCACCATCGGTACGCATGAAGGATAGTACACCCCTACCACGTCGTGGGTAGGTGGTGCCAACCACACCATGGGTATGGGGTACGAATGGGGGAACAAGTAAAAATGTGATATTGGTGTTGAATATTTAATTTTTGAGGTCGCTAAAATGAATGTCTTCATTCCTAATGTTGCTTAGTCCACAGTCATCCTCAATGACGGATAATACACTCTTTGGATTGTGATGGGATCACATTTTTTCTCTATTCTAATAAATTTTAAAATACAGATACAAGTAATATCCTATGTATGATACGGTATATGATATGTAAGAAATACGGCAAGAGGATTACAAGTTTTGGTCGATGCTTTTCTTTCTTCTTTTTTTGTACGAATTGACGCTTTAAAAAAGTGTTCATTAGAATTGAACTCGAGCATCTCTTATTGCTTCTGTTAAGTTATATACCTAAAAGACGAGGAAGTATGAAACGCAACTTTACCCCAAATATTGTGGAGAACTACAAATGTACATTCTTTGTTTCTTAGGTTTCACTTTCGGGTGGTATACTTACTCAGATCTGTGAGTTGTTTGATGAATATAGTAGGAAACTTTAAGCGTCTCTATAAAGAATTTAGCTACAGGATGGTGCAATTTCAGTAATATTTCCGAACTGTATTCGTTACTTGTTCACCTTCAACGAGATCGAGAGACAATTGTGTTTCCATAGTCATGCCATTTCCATGCCAGGCGAATGGTGTCTTATTTTGTAAGAATTTAGCGTGACATTCCTACTACTTGGACAGTCAGTTGTGACTACATTATTCCTTTCTGCAAAATTTTTAAATTCTTTAAACTTCAGTGTTTTTTAATATCATATTATATGTTATTACAATTCGAAACCTTATTTCTCCAGAATATGAAAATTTATTTACAATGATACAGTATTTCTTACACACATTTTTACGTAAGAGAAATGTTAATGAATTAACAGAAGAAAGCTGTGAAACAAATCCCTGCTTCCATTGTTATGCAATATCCATATCAAAGATATTTTGCATAATGTCATCAACAAATTCATTTCCAAAGTTGTAAAATTATATTTTTATAACAAATTTAAATAAATAAATAAATATATATATTATAAGTGATTCTTTCAAGAAATATGAAGAAAAAGTTGTCAACTGCAAACAACTTTGTCCTTTTTGAAAAATATTATTGATTGATACAATGAATTTTATTAATTTTCTTGTTGTTTATTACTTACAAACATTTCAAATGCGAGAACGAAACTCCTGTTCATTTGTCACATTTGTTCACAAGAATCATGATGGTTGTTTTTATTTGAAAAGTTAACTACGAAATATTTAATCTATAGGACCATTTGATGATAAATAAAAAATTCAATATCTTATCGTTATCTAAGAAAACGGCTAGGTGTTGAAGGAATTGATATCCCGAACTCTACTGGGAATGAACCACATGTGCGTATGTGACCATTTTTAGTTTGAGGCCGGTAGTATCGATAGGTATTACTGACAACCGCAGAATTAAGCCGGAAACAACAATTTTCATTATATCTTATAGCGTTTCCTCATATACAGAGTATGCAAAACAAAAATTACCCGAAAAGTATTTATTACTCTGACACGAAATTGACCCTCGTTAATGAACAGGAGAACTGACCGTAAAAGAAAATGCTGGAAATGTCCAACGTCGACGTATGCGCAACGCTGCGATACGACGATAGAGGTGGCCAGGGGATCTTACTGCCTCTGCTGCCCGCCCTCTCCTCACCAAACATCTTACGCATTAGTGACAAGATTCTCAATCCGGAGTGTGTTGTTGCAAAGACGTCACCAGTGGTCAGTCCAACATTTTATGAAAAGGGTAGTTCTCCTGTTCATTAACAATTTGGATTCAGGATTACAATCCTTTTCTAGGCCAGTTTGATTTAAGTGGTGGTTGATAGGAAGAACTTCGTAGAGTTAAACTTTCAGTTGCGGATATCGTTTGTCATCATTTACCGTAAAGGAAATGGAAACTATAAATTTCATACAGTTCATGACATAATTCATGATCTTGCTAACTCATTAAAAAATAATTATTTGCTGGTAGTAGAGGGACATGCGATAGAATATTACTGCATTAGACGACACCAAGTTTCAGCATAGAGGGGATTAAACTGATCGTAATTGATATAATTATATTGCTTTAATTATTTTATCATTTACACAAATACTGAGTGATAGTGTCAAAAACTTAAATTGGGTCCGGAGGCTGATTATTGACATAGTAGCGATTTATTTGTGTGCACTGAATTCCATATGTAAGGGTGGAAGCGTCTGTGGATGAGAAGAAACCGAAGTTGGAGTCCATAAAGGAAGTCCTGAAAGCACCAAAATCACGAACTCCAATCGAAGGCAATCTGATACGTCACGTGATGTAGTGACGTCAGTAAATGTGACGTCGGAATGGATGGAATGAAATCTTTCCTGTGATGAAGTGTATTGACCGATGCAGTTGACGGGTACCGCTACAGGAACGCAACGCGTAAGCAAGCTCAACAACTTAAAGCAGAGATGGCCAACGATTTGCCTTGCTATGAATCCTACGGTCATCTGCGTGCAGCATAGAAGGTGGTGGGGAGTAGATACGCCAACGTCACTCTCTCCTCCCGTTGGATATAAAGTAGAAGTTCAATCTCAGGGAGTGAGTACAGAAAATGAGTCAAACAGGCTCAATAACCGATTAACAACTTTCTGGGAAGAACAGGTAGTGAGTGGTTACGTATTTATTTATTTATTTATTTATTATCTTTTACATATCTTCTAATACAGACCTGCTCTTCCACCTAACCGTGTCTTTGGTAGGGAAGGAGAGATGTAGGGTTGCCGGGAAACGTATGGTACCGAACTGATATTTGTCTGGAGTAGATGAAGAAAACCACAGCTACAGCATCTCACATAATTATGATTCTGGGTGTCATTTGGACACTTCATTTTTACTCTAGCGTTCACATTTTGTGTAAAAAAACCTATTTTTGTTCACTTTTCATATTTACGCAAGAATTGCTCATTCCTGATTGTTCGTTTAATATCAACAGTTTAATTTTTGTCTTTTTTATTTAAATGAAGGATTTTAAATGACAATATAAATGAAGGAGTTTCGATAATTTTTGGAAACATGTTAATGGAAATTAGCAAAACTATTTACACTATCTCTTCAGTTGCAATATCTTCGATTACAAATAGAATTCCATATATATTTAATTCAACGTATTCAATTATTATGTGAGCAATTACAACATCTTCGATAAATGCCTTGTAAGCTAAACATGTCCAAGATACTCTCCGCTTCTCTGACATAATCGAGAATGGAACATCTACGCGGTTGTTATTGCTGTAAGAAAGAGATAAACAGTGCATGTGTTCCTCCACAACTGCACGTCCGATCATTCCCTTCTCAGTCAGGTGGCTTATACCAGTTGCCCTTCGCATGCCCGCATAGTGCCCGTGATGGGTAGCTGTCTTAATGAACGTATCACGTTGGTGAAATGAGAAACACTAATTTTAAAAATTTCTATTAACATCATTTTTATTTTTGAACTCTCACAATGAAACCACACAAGAAATTAAGTAAAATAACATAAGAACATTATTAACACAACTTGATAAAAAGACGTTACAAATCTAAAAAGGACAAAACAATCCTTGTATTCGAAGAAAAACTCATTTTTATGACAACTGTTTACAAACATGAATTTATCATTAGTGATTGATTCATTTTTCAAGGTACTAGAACGGTTTTTATCTTCACTCGAATGTTCTATTTCATACTCAAAGAATGTAAATTGCAAAACATTTAAAGCGTTTGCTGCCATAAGTATACATGTGACAAAAATCAGAAAAAACTATTTTGCAGAACCGCGATTTTTACGATGATCTCGAAAACAATATATCCATCGGAAAACATTTATGGTAAAAATTACACTTGGATTAAGCGGAATTTACAACACTTATGTCAAATCCCTTTGTTAAGAGAGGCTTAAAAGGTTACTTTGGGTGCAGTCTTCTGATATTTACTGTTAAGTATATCTTGTTTAATGATATAAGATTAGTATTATGTTTTCAAATACCATACTTGGTACAAATGTGAACTTCACAAATTTCACTATTTATAAAAACTAATTGGTGGTCGATCACAAGCGCTTCTCTTGACACCGACGTACACAGATGACACAGAGTTACAAAACATACAGAAAGCTCTTATTCAACATAACATAATTAATACAGACGTTCCTTGAGTGTTCGGAGGATCATCGTTAAATTTATATGTTTAGTGATAGATAGGTATTGTGTTATTATGTAATTAAATGTAGTATACTTAGTAGTGTTTGTATTTAACCCAAAATAACTCATTAATAATATAAAAATTTCTTACCGAGGTGCCATTTTGCATGCTGGAAGTCTACATTTTAAAGACCCCTTCTCGTTTCAGAAAATAAATTGTGATCTCTAAATAATAAATTACAAAAATACCTAAAAAAGTTATAAGGATATCAGCGTTGCGTGGTAATAACAGCAAACTAAAAATACTAATATATTTTACTGATTTTATTTTTTGTGCAAATGTGATTCACCTGCACAAACTAAACAAAACAATTCCCCAAGAGATGATCCGTTATCCTATACATAAGTAGCGTACCAAGGCGGGGGCATAGGGAACAGTCTGCCTCGGGCCTCATCATGTAGGCAATCTCAAATTGGTTACAACGAACCAATTACACGAACAAATTTAAATATTTGTATTAACTGAAACATGTTTAAAACATTATACATGAAATTCATTTTTCAATTCCTTTTACTTTCCAAATACTCAGAGTGTAAGGAAAGTATTGTAAATGGACGAAAGTTTCTTCTTGAGCTCTCTTCGGATCTTTACAAATTGGCTCCAGGAGAGTCTATTATCAAATTTTGGCGATGATGTCCAATGTAGTATGTGTGTGTGTATGTATGTTAAGAATTTTGTTCCCTCGATAACTCACGAATTGATACATCGTCACCATAATTGAGATTTGACATTGAGCGCATTGGGAATACAAACCTGTTTCTGGACAGCTCATTACGAGTTCATTTTTAAACCGCGCATCACCGGATTCTTAATATTCAAAATTTTGAAAATATGCATAGAAACATTTTGATCGGTCACTTAATTCTGCGTACAGATTACTAAACCGCATTCCTGTACGTCGCACCGTCTTCGAGATACTTGTAGACGCTTTTTTAAATCTGCCTATTAGGCTATTGAAAAGAGATGTGGAAGATAATGCATGCGTTCTATTCTTGAATGTGTAATTTTAATGTTTAGGAATTTACCATGTAATGTGATGATAAATATTTTGAAATCGATTGTTTTTTTAATACGTCGTCTTGTTTAATAATTATAATATTATGAATTATCTTTTGAAGTTTTTTTATTAAATTTTTAGTGTTATATGGGGTACTTTAGAGTTTCTGTTACTAATTGTAATTGGAAAATTGACTGGGGGACATTCCAGATATTTTAATATATTAGAACGTTTGATATGTGCTAGTACGCCTGCTAAAACTTTTGTTTATGGGGGCATCCTGAAGGCTTTAATGTGGGGACTTCCAAAATTTGTGGTAGGTTCCACCCCGGTCCTCATGAGGTGCAGGTACGCCACTGCTATACACACTTGTGGTGAGTTTTATATCGTATACATATACACATCTCCGTGTCGTAAAACTATCAAAATACCACGGGAACGAGCAACGCTCGGATTTATTCATTATAAAAATATTAGTAAAATTTTAATAAATGTATTTATAGACATTTTTCATAACTATCAAGGTGTCACGGAGCGGCGCCCACGCTACTGGACAATGTGTCATTTATCTTTTCATAGGCATCGAGAGAGAGAGAGAGAGTGTGTTGCATTGCTTCAGATAAAGCATTCCACAGAACAGTCAAATGTTATGGAGCCAGTCTTTGCCACTATCCCCAGAGATTTTAGTTAACTGAAAGTTAGTTCTCTATAATTTTTAACCCTCCTCGGAAATGGCATTGAAACACAAACGGAATAAAAGGACTTCGTGAATATTGAAAAATTAATACGACGAGTTTTTAAATTAACTTTTCGTGGCTTTATTGATTCACTTTCGTAGCTGTTAATTTGACTGTGAAATACCAGTTTTACATCGAGGTTCAAACTTTCCCTGATGAATTGACTTTTATTCTATATAATAATAACAGAGTTGCTTTTCATTATTTACTTTTTCTTATTTACTATTTTTTAACCGATTTTGTAACGTAGTCAATAAAAAGTTCTTCCCCCCGCTAATTATGATGAATTACAAAGTTTCTTTTGATATTGAAAATGTTTACGATCTAATTTTTATCGCGTATGCCATGTAAAGTTTCATAATATACTCCATGATGGATCGTGCCACGAGTCAAATATCGAAGTGTAAAATCTTTGAGAATCAGAGATTGACGAACAACAGGAAAACCATTATACGTTGGTCTCATTTCTGTCCCTCACAGGAACCAGAAACTATCTTACACCTAATTAATTTTCACACTTCAATTACTTTATTAACGCCGGATGAGGGAACGACTTAGGGTTTTATGAAGGGGAAGGAACAAGAGGAGGTGTAGGATCGAAGAAGGACGGCGAGTCTGCTGAGAGCGTTGAAATTTATAAGATTTCGGGAAGAGAGGAAAAAATAACGTGCGAGATGAGAAATCAGCGGTAGAGTAGACGGAGAACGTTTACGCAGTGAAGAGCTTCTGCGTTCGACTCAACTAAAGAATGGAAATCAGTCTGGTGGTAAACTTAATTAATGATTGAAATGCATGGAGTTCCAGAAGAACGAACATGAAAAGGACCAAAGAATGGAGGGTGGAGAAAGAAGGGTCGAGATTTGAAATCACTTATCACATTCCGCAGAGCTTCTCCAACGATGTCACTTATACTCTATCTCCGACGTTGCGACGTTTATCTATCAGTAACTCCTACGTGTCATCGCAGGTTTAAAAAACATCGAAAATTTCCAATGCTTCACAACTACTAGAAAACTGTAGAAACTAGTATTTCCCCTCCGGTAACATAGCAGATAATGTTTTTGTTCTGTTTTCCCAACCATCATTTCATAGAGCGTCGAATATTTCGTTGAGAACAAAGTTCTGTGCTGTAACGTTGTATGTATATATGTATATATGTATGTATCTTGTTTCGGCCACTTAAGGACCACGAATGACGAGTGCCAGTAAGACTCAGTTTTTGTGTGAGTTTACTCACTAGACACATCGTGAATTTTACCGAGATCGGAGGAACAGCGTCTGGATACGATCCAGATTGCTGTATCCGAATATTACAACTGCGGTTGTTAGTCACAAAAGGTGGTTGTCAGCCGTAGAGGGTGAACTTTTCATACATCACAGCTATTTAAACTGAGACATGGGAATGAAAAGCTATAGATTTTACCTTACCCCACCTGGGAAATGAACCCAGGATAACGTGGTGACGAGCGATCACGCTGACACCGTAGCCTTCGAGGTAACCTGTAACGTTGTAATTCATAAAGTAAGTTCAAACTTTTTCAGTATTGTTAATGCAAGAAGAGTGTTTCCTTTCGAGAGATAAAGTTGATGGAAAAAGGATATAGATTTATTTTCTCGAGAAAACAACAACCGTTGAAACACGCGAAAACATCACCACTACATATTTCACTATTTATTTCAGCACTGAGTGGTTTACACCAGAAATTTACAATGGACTTTTGAAGAACATTTAAATACTCTAAAATCATGTCTCTGTATTTCCTAAGAAAACTTATATCTTGAATGATCGGGATGTTTTTGCCATTATGATGAATTGTAAAAAAACTTTTTACGTTGAGGCTATATAAGCCGGCTATTCGATGACGAACATTATCCTTCTCAGGACTACAAAAATATTTCAAACCATGTAGAATAATCCAATAATTGATCAAATACACTTGCATTTGAACGTACATTACTCACCATGTACAATTCAATTATTGATCAAATAAACTAACATCTGTGTACTAACACACACACAAACACACACAACACAAATCCACTAATTACTCTACTGAATTCATCTGCAACCCACTATATCGAATAGTGTAACTAGTGGTTTTGGGTCGTGTGTGTTAGTACACAGATGTTAGTTTATTTGATCAATTGTGTGATTGTACGCGGTGAGTAATATTTTTGTAGCACTGAGACAGAAAACGTTCGTTATCAAACGTCGGACTAGAGAACAAATATGTATACCCTAAACGTTATAACTTTTTTCCATTAAATTCCGAAGACCCAGAAGAAGAAAAATCTTAAACAGGCAAGAAAAATATTGAAAAGAAATTTACTTTTGCTTAGAAGACCAACAGATGTAACTTGCACAATAGCTGAAGAAGAACCTCATTTATCCGAAAATTAGTTTTTGCAGCAAACCAGAGTATTTGAAACATCCCTCGGGTCATAATTTTTTAAAATACGATCTTGAAACTTTTAAAGTACTTTGATACGTATATAAAGAATAAATATTATTTATAATGAGTGCCCAGACTAATTTTGTTTTCCTTCTGCGTTGAAGTAATCATTTATGTAATCGAAACGTCTTCATTACTGTTAGTCAAAAAGTTTAATTTTTTTCTTAAAAAACTCATGCTAATATTAAAATTAATATTAGTAACTTCTCTTCTTTGTAGCCCTAAAGACGATGTTGTTACAAAATGAAAGTGGTCATTAAATTTTTGTGACAAGTAACATTTTTAACATACATGTCAAAATAACAAAAAAATATTTTAAAAATCTATTTTACATATTGCAACATAAATTCGAGGAAATTGTTAACTTCAATCGACTTATATGGTACAATTTTGATAAAAAAAAGTAACTGTGGGGAATTCAATTTTCACAGGTGCCTCCCATTCCAACGCTTATACGTTCTGTCAACTATTAATTTAGTAACTTAACACTAGATCGGAATTGATGGGATGGTCCCTTGCTGGTTTCCGGAGAGTAATTTAGTTTGTTGCCGCCCACGTGGTTATGCAGTTCGTAACTGCTTTTTTGTCAATAAAGTTTATATTTAGATAGATTACTCATCCATATTGATCATTATTCCTTTTTCATAATCTTCCTGCTACACCTTTGCGATATTGTTTCTCAAGGTAGGAAACCCTCAATGCTCGCCGTCGTTGCAGTCGGCCGAGAGCAAAGTTAAGACCGGCACAATGGCGGCCGACTCTATTGTGTGAGACCATAATTGCTCGGAGCACCTGTTGAAAGAATGTCGAGCACCGGGTCTTGTAATGCGTTTTACGGTATAGAGTGCAAGGTTTCCTACTCCAAGGGCTTTAACCGAAAGCCTGGCAGCGGAGAATGGAATAAACTAATAGCAATATCAGAGAGCACGACGACGTTTCATGGAAGTAACACAATCAACTTTTATTAACATTTCCTTTCCACTGAGAATCCATTTTGCAAGAAACAATTAAAATATCTAGTACATGCTTCTGGGAGATGTAGGCGCGATAAAATAAATAAATAAATGAAAAAAGAAAACTGAAATTACATGCTTCTATTCACTATTCATTTCACCGTTTAATTCCACTATTATTTATTTTTTATGAAGGTAATCCTTTGTTGAATAATTCACAACCGTAAATTCAACGAAAATCTTTAATATTCGATTAAAACTTTGGTACTTTATGAACAATTTTATTGCACGTTAATTAATTGATTTTTGTTTAAAAATTTTAATGTGTGGAAACCTTTGGGATTTTATCAACGTTTGATAACGTTTGATATATTTTTTCATCATTTTACCTACATAAAGTGATGTCTTCACTTTATCAAATTTCTACTTAAATTTAAGTTAAAGTTCGTGGCACAGTTCGCTTGATATGTTTTACGATGTTTCCCACGATAAAAAATGAACTGATTAAAAACAAAAGCGTTGAAAGTTTTAGACGTTTACAATTTTTTTCAGATAGTCCATAATAAATCTAGCATAGGCAACAACTATTGCTTACATTTAAGAATATGCTCATAAAAGTAGAATATCTTGTTACTTCTCAGGTCAGACATATATCAGTGTTAGTTAATTTCTCAATTGCAAATAACCTATCACATAAGGCAAGTGATTCATCTTGTTTTTACTAAAACTTGGATGCTACTAGTTTTTTTCCGCAGTCCGACTTATGTAAAGCATATTCCTTCTTCAAATGTTTAATGTTCCAGAAAACAACTTCCAGAACAACTGAGGATTGCTGTGGATCTGCTGAAAGACCACAAATGTTTATAGTGGAAATAAAAGGAAAGAAGAAAAGTTCATGGTGACAACTTCAGTCGCGCAATTCAAGCGAAAATCGATACTGATTTTCTCTCTTTTTTTCGGAGGGACAGTATTCAAATATTTCTATTTTAATGAATGAATATTCAGATATTCATATTTGAAAATATTTTGAATTCAAAAGAATTTCAAAAGTAGTAGGGATAGGAACAGAACACAAATGTTTCAGTTTATCTGCATTTGCATCACTTATTACTCATCGGTATTGGACCAGAGTGA
The DNA here is from genome assembly GCA_002313205.1 of Laupala kohalensis. Taxonomy (NCBI): domain Eukaryota; kingdom Metazoa; phylum Arthropoda; class Insecta; order Orthoptera; family Trigonidiidae; genus Laupala; species Laupala kohalensis. The sequence goes on from NNCF01127353.1 coordinate 358,294, forward strand.
ACTTTCCAAACATTCTACTTTACTGATTTCAAATGTTATTGCAGAATGTTCATTTCGTTTAAAATGGGATCTAACGAAATTTTACACAAATACAGAACTGCAGACGGTATATTCACCTATTTGCTTTACATGATACAGAGCGTAGTAGTGCATAAAACATTCGACCACAAATTATTCAATTAACTCAAGACAAATACTAATGGTGCAAAACCATTGCACATACTTTCTCATATACGTTTCTCAGTCTGGACTAGAGAGCGGCATTAAAGCATTCTATTAGGAGAGGGATGATATTCATGTGTTACTCTATATTTTTGTCGTTTATATATATTTAAAAATTTATTAAAGAACTACTTTTACTAGCATTTATATAAAAGAATCTCTAATATAAAAATTCTGTTCATTCATTTTTGGGAGCGATAAGATATGTAAGATTTATATTATATTTCAAAAGATATATTTATTAATAAATATAAAGATAATTAGGATATTATTTAAGCTAGAACAAAGTCAGCAGACCATCAATATTCTTATATAATTTAATTAAAAACGTATATAAGTTAATTTTTTTGCAATATGAAATTGTAAAATTATATTAATAAACATTAATCGTATCTAAAATTAATTTCGGTTAAACATGTGATACTGTTTGTTTTATTTACTTCCTGTTATTTCGAAACGCTCCTTATCTATCTCGTCAAATAATTCTGTGTTAAAATATATTGTTTACAATAATGCTATTTTTAACGATTGAAACTGCAATTAAGCATTGCATTTTAAAAAATCATTATAAATAAACAAAAAGATTCATCTCACATTACATTCAAGACAAAAAACATGTAATCAAGTTAATTCTTCAAACGATAAGTAGTAATATAAAATAACATCAAATAATATGCACGAACATTAAATATGACACACAGCATGAACAAGTTAACAAGAACATTCGGCAAAAGAAGCAGTGGCCACATCTATACGTAAGCCTACACAGCCAAAAGATGCAGCATTACTGGATAAGAGATGAGTAGAGGTCGGATGTTGGTGGAAATTTAATAATAATAATAAAAGTGCCTTTATTTTGACGAGATCCAGACGTTAAGGTTTGCTCTTCCGTCTAACCATTTTAAAACATTTACATTTTAAATACAAGATGAAAATTGGGAGGATCGTATTTACATTTAAAACTGGGAAGGATGGCGGCTTAGTGCCGAACATGAGTTAAAAGTAGCAGTAACAGTACAATATAATTACGAATATAGAAATAGCAAAATATAGTAATTTCAACAAGGATATCAAAACAAATTATTACATAATGACAATATTTACAAATTATATATTATAATATGATTATACCTTACTAGATACATATTACACTGCATTTACAAATTATGTATTACATAAGATCATATGAAACTAGAGTACTGAAGGAATGAAAGAGAGAGAATGTAAAAGCAAAGAAGAGAAAAAGAAAGAAAGAAAAAGAAAGAAAGAAAAGGAAAGAAGGAAAGAAAAAAAGCACACAAATGAAGGAGAAAGAATAGACAGAGAATGTGGGAAAACTAAAGGGCATTGTTTTCCATCCACTCTGTAAGACGTCGCCTGAAAGAACAAAAATTTGATAGAGATTTTAGTTGAGCAGGAAGTTTGTTCCAAGAGCGTATTGTGTATACTGTGAAGGATTTACTATAAAGAGTTGTGCCATGCCGAAGAATAAAGAAGAGATGTGAGCCTCGCCCACGATCCAATTTCAAAATTTTAAAACGTTTTGCTAAAACCGTCAAGTGTCCATTTTTTATTATTTTATAAAGAAGAGATAGGAAATGCAGCATTCGACGTTCAAGTGTGAGTGTCCAGGATTTTTTGAAAAATTCTGTCACATGGTCATACTTCCTGAGTCAAAAATGGAACGAATACATGAGTTGTGATGTACTTGTAATTTACGTTTTAGTTTTTCCGTCAAGTCAGTGAAAAGAAAGTCGCAGTAATAAAAGTGCCGTATGACAAGATACTTAATAAGCATTCATCTTTTGGTAAAAGATCACGTAGCCGTTATAAAGATTGGATGGTGGAGTAAACTTTTTTACACGTTTCGTCTATTTGTGTTTCCCAACTTAGTGAGCTTACAATATAAATTCCTAGATCTTTCACGTGACTGAACCAAACGAGAGAAGTCTTATTAACTGATATATTGGGTAGAGTGCAATTTGAAAGTTTACTGAGGATTTTTTTTGAACCAAGCAATAAGCATTGTGATTTAGACGGATTTAAGAGGAGACCGATAGATTTTGCCCACTTACTGAGTGAGGTGGGATCTTCGTTAAGTTTTTGCGCAATTGAAGTAATGTTAGACGGTTTGCCACTAATATATATTTGAAGATAATCGGCGTACATTTGGAATTTACTATGCCTAAGAGATTTGTTGACGTCATTTACGTAAACTATAAAAGCAAGGGGGCCGAGGGCACTTCCTTGCGCAACACCACGCACCGTTTGAAGAGAAGAAGATGTGTTATTTCCAGATACTACAGTTGGTTTTCGTCCTGTCAAATATTCCGAAAACCATCTTACTGAAGGCCATCCGAAACCTAAATTCTTCATTTTTGCAAGCAAAATATCGTAATCTACTGAATCAAATGCCTTGCTAAAATCAAGAAAGACAAGAATGGTTATGTTTCCCGCGTCAATCGAATTGCGACCATCTTCTATAACATTCAACAAGGCGGTTCCTGTACTTCTACCTCAATGGAAACCGGATTAACATTCATTAATAATATTTTTGTGATTGAGGTAGCTCTCCACTTGATTTCGAACCAATTTTTCTAATATTTTCGACAGAGTGGGGAGAACGCTAATTGGGCGATACTCATTCGGTTTTGAGGGATGCGATGTTTTGGGGAGAGGGTGCACCAAGGCAGTTTTCCACGCGGTAGGGAAGCTACCACTGTAAAGTGAATAATTGATAATATCCGTAATAGATGAAACACAGAAGTAACTACATAATTTTAATAGTCTGGCGTTTGATTTGTGCGAGCCCGATGCGCTTGATTTTAAACTCATTATGATCTTCCATACCTCTGCTTGAGTGACAGGCGTAAAATAGAAAGGATTTTCTGAGTAATTCTCATCGTTTTGTAAAGACTTTAACACTTCTAGCTTTAAAGATTCATTGAAGCACGATGTTTGGCCTACGTAATAAGTATTTAAAGTATCTAAAGGTGTACATATATCGAATGAAGTGGATGTCTTACCCAATCCAATACTTTTAAGAGTTTTCCAGAGTGATTTACTATCCCGGTTTGCACCTAATGTATTATGATAATATTTCATTTTTTCGTTTCTAATTTTTTGCGTTACAATACTTTTTAAGCATTTGTATAATTTGATGTTTTCTTCCTCTTTTGTTTTTCGGGACTCTACAAACGCTGCATCTCTATCCTTCATTAACTGTTTGATTTCGAAAGTTAACCAAGGTGCTGGTGGCCGAGTTACACGGGCTCTTTTAATGGGTATGTGTTTGTCAATGTGTTTAATTAATTGGTAAGTAAAAAGCTTTACTTTGTTGTCCAGAGACGCTTCGTTGTAAATGTCATGCCATGATATATTTAATCCTTTATTGAGAAAGTTGCATTGGTCTAAATTCTTAAAATCACGATACTCTATTATTTTTGGTAAATACTTAGGACATTTCAGACCATAAGAAACATAAATTAAATCGTGTTTATAGATACCGGGAACTGGAATTTGCCCATGTAATCGAACCTTTTCCGGGTTTGAAGTAATAATATGTTCGATCCAAGTATCAGAATTATTTGTGTGATGAGTCGGCTCCAGAGGAAGAATTTTTAAATTCATGCCATGAAATAATCTATTAAAGATAATCGCGTGTGAAGAATTTTCTTTTGTGAGATCACAGTTAAAATCACCCATCACGATAATAGAATCAAATTTAGTTGCACAAATTGAGAATAAATCATCAAGCTCATGAATATTACCACGCTTAGGGGATTTGTGTATGACAGCTAAAAGGCATTTTTTGTTTTTTAAAGTAATTTCAATAAAAAGATACTCGACTTTTCACGTAATGTCGTTTTCAGAAGAGAATAGATGCTTTTTAAATCATCGCGGATAAATATCCCAACTCCGACACCTCCACACATTTTCTGTCAGTTCGTAAAAGGCGATATCCGGGAACATTGACTAATCCTGAACTTAAAGAATTTTTGAACCATGTTTCTCTTACAAGTAATGCGTGGAGTTCACAGTTAGACAGGTTTCTAAGAACTTCGGAGTGATGACACAGGAGGGATTGAGCATTGACATGCACTACAAATAGAGTATGCGGAAAAGGATTACGAAGGGCGTTGTCTTGCGAAACACCGGTGGCAGCTGAGGCAGTTTTCTTGGAAAAGGGTTTGGGAAGTTTCTAACGGTTGTACAGGTCGCATGCGGAAAAGTTCTACTTAAATATTTCTGAAAATTCTTAAGGGGTGTACATGCGACGGAACATTCAGAGGATGTATTGCAGAAATATTGAGAATTAATTCAGTTCACACATTCAGTTAGGGGTCTCCAAAACGGATATTACCGCAAGAATCTCGTTTTCGAATTTCTTCACGGTACCAATACTTTCTATATACTACGTATATGAGAAAGTAACAAACTGAAATAAAAGTAAAAATAAAAATTACTATTAACAAAAATATGGAATAATGAAATAAGATACGGAAACAACTATAATTAAACAAAGGGTATTAGAACACAAAAATTTCTTTCTTTCATACTATATTTCGCCACTCTCCTTCAGTATTAATGACTTCGTCTTTTCTAACACAGGGCACTGAGTATACGGTACTTCTCACGAAACTTATTTCGCCGACCCAAAACGTCGAGTAATAATAACACTGGGGAAATTCGTTGCAAGACAAAATCTTCATGAAAAGAAATTATTCGGTAGACGTAAGATAAATCTGTAGAAAACTTACTTACCAGTATTTTCAATCCAATTAAAAAGAATGAGAAACATCTCACAATTCCTTTCATTATGCTTTCAAAGCGAAGTATTCCTGGAATTTGTCTGTGATTCCATCCGGCGTTATATATATATATATCTATTTCGGACGTTTCTTCATGGCAACTGTAGAAGAATATGTAGTGTAATAAAATATGTAGCTCGTCTGTTTCATCTGGTAGCTTCTATACTAATTCATAGCATTTGGGCTTATTAACCAAACTGGTTAAAACCAAAATTTTCATTTGCGCGTTTGAGCCTTTGAGAGATTTATCGCTTATGTGAATGACTTGCACAATGAGTAGATAAAGATAAAAAATACACAACTGATATTTCTTATTTATTTTCAAAAAAAATTATAATTGTAAAATAGTTATTGACTCACTTTGTCTTCTCGAGGATCTTTCAAGTGATGAAGTTCATATCATAAAGACGCAGAGGGTGTATAAATAAAGTTTTTACGCCATTATGTCACACACTATTCTTATTTTATTGTAATCCCATTTCTAACTTGATTATATCATGTATCTATAGCTACATATTAAAACAATTCCAAGCATTCGAGAGTTTTTATTTCCAAACAAGTTGGAAATATTTGTAAATTCAAATAAAAGCTAATAATTATAGTACTTTTCATGTGTTTTCTGACTATGCTTCTCCAGAAGGTTACTAATTTGTTCAAGTTAGGTTATGCACAAAAATCAGTATTCATAAGTAAGTAATTATTAATCATTAACTTTATGACGTTAAGCAGAGAAAACAGTAGTTCGTAGTACAAGGAATCATTTTAATCAGACCATATAAACATGTGGGAAAATTGTAAAAACTTCAACGTACGAGAAAAACAAACGGAAAAATTCATTAATTTAATCTACTTTCTAGAGATCAATATGGACGAAGGAAAAAGAAAGATGACTCCACATTGCATTCAACATGGAAACGTATGTACATCGCCAACCTTATTCACACCCACTCACTTTATCGTGCAAGCCATTCATAAAAGCGATAAATCTCTCAAAGGCTCAAACGTGCAAATCGAAAATTCCCAATGGATGGCAAACGCTCCCTGTAGATGATACAGAAGTTCGGTTAATAAGCGCAAATGCCCTGGATTGGTATAGAAACTGCCAGATGAAACAGACAAGCTACGGATTTTATTCCACTGCATATTCTTCTAAAGCTGCCATGAGAAACTTTTGAAATAGACACAAATAACGCCGGTTGGATTTACAAACAAATCCCAGGAATACTTCGCTTTGAAAGAATAATGAAAGGCATTTTGGGATGTTCCTCATTATTTTTAATTGGATAGAAATTACTGGTATTTATTCGTAAAAGTGAATTTTTCACAGATTTACATCACGTCTCTCAAAAAAAGTCATACCGCGAGAGAAAAGTAATATCTTATTTTCTGTTCAGATTATTTAATATGATAAATGGCTTTTGTAAAAAACATTTAGAATTTTCATTAACAGGATTAAATTTTCTGCTCATACAAAGCATTCAATGGTTTTGAATGAATTACTGAGAAGAAAACGGGGTGAATAAAACTACAGGGAGATGTGTTCATGGTACTTTTATTACATATTCATTGGAAAGTTTTAATAGGTGAATTCTTCATGGTATTAAGATATTTGTTACACTTGATACAATCTTTATCTAATTTATTTTGTATCTAGGGGATTGAAGCTTAATGCGTTCTCATATTTCTGGATAAGTCTCTCGTTTTCATATAACGTTGATATTTTTATTTGGAAGGGTTAATCATTTTATTTATAAATCCCATCCATAATCCGTAACCAAATACTTCACAGAGCTAATATCTCGCTCTTGTAAATTAATTCATAGAGGAAAAGGCGGAATATTCGTTTTATAAGGAAAAGGCGGAATATTCGTTATTAGAAATTAATCATTAAAAGTTGGAGTTTTTATTCGATCTTCTGAAACTAAAAAAAAATCGCTTTCAAATACTAATATATTTCTTGTATTTATTATGTATGAAAAGTGCTTTCAATCTTGTGTTATTCGTGCGCAGTTTATCGTAAGGAAGGATTTATACACCAAATTAATATTACGGTTATGAATAATGAAAACATGAAATATATATTTAATTGGTCCATAAAAGGTCGTAAGTCTTTCATTATTTATTTAATTAGAATATACAATGGACGTATATTGTGGTAGAATTAATATTACGGTATTTGTAATATTAATTCATAGGTATAATATTAATAGGTATATCATCGTCGTAAAATGATCATCTAATATCACCCTGAAGAATTATGTGTTTATATTCTTCATGGGTTAATCTTCATGTTTGTCACAATATATGAATGATAATTTATTCTTATGGAGCTCATTTCCTAATAGTTGTAAATTTAACGACTGTAACCATCTTTCAAAGAATAATAGTTAAACAAATAAAAATAATTGAATTGTGACTCAAAACTGTTGAGAACTATATGTTGCCTTGGGTGTGGGGACCTTAGAGGTGAAATTTGTGATTGTTTTAATTCAATGTGCAACGATTTTTACATCTCATGATTAAACTATTTCCGCGATCTTTTCCCTCCATACTCCCTCCAACCTCGATATTGAATTGTTTGAATCATTTAAATTTTTCAATCTATTCAAAAATAAATTTTTCATACTTTATAGCATTGAAAGATGTATTGATAATTTCCTATTGTTTTATCTTGCACTTTATCCTTTCCGAGATAATATGATTTAAAAATTACTCCAAGAAAAGGAGACACAAATCATTTATTTTAAAAGGATGTTACTTGACAACTGAGTCCTAACATATGACATCTCTGACGTGTCTGATAATGCTAGTTATCATGTTCAAGTTATTCAGGTCAATAAAATAGTCATGATACATAAAAGTATAATATTGTACGTTGGTTACGGTAAGCTTTCTCAAGTAAATATTAATGATCCCTTTCTAATAATATAGAAACAATTTTCTCTTTTCTCTCAAACTATACAAACAATTCTCTCTATTTAATCAGGTTTCAAAATTTTTTGAAGTCCTCTGCATGTGGGTCATATCAAGTACTGAATCTTTCTCCGATATACGAACGGAAACATGGATCATATACTGCAATACAACGATTGCTGCAACGCAGTGATCACGGCTCCGCAGCAAGGTCGACGTTGCCATATCGCCGGAGGGCGCAGAAGGGCGGATCCGTCCATGCTCTTGTGCATTTGCCTGAGGCAGCAAGGGTAGCGGAGGGGAAAATGGACCTGTTTTGTGAGCGGACAGTACCTCTCGTGATGCTTGGGGCGGTTGGGGGAAATGGCGGAGGTGTGCAGGACGATAGCCTACGGTGATCACCAGTCCTACTCGTATATCAGGAATATCACATGGGAAATTATATTTGGGGGATTAGTAACTTCACCGAAAGTATATTGATGTTCTTGTTTGATCTTAAAAATTTATTGATTCAGAATTATCTTTCATAGTTAAATTAAACACACATCGTCTCTTATTTTGGTTTTGGAGTTGATTTTCTTCTCATTTCATCTACTTACAGAACATTTTTGTCGCAATTTTTCGAAGTTGTCTGTTATTGTATTTATTTAATTATTTTATGCTCGTGGCGAAGTTCAGGCAATGAGGCCTGCTATTCCACCTAACCATTACTTCGGTGAGGGAAGGGAAGGAAAGATGTTGAGTAGTCGAGGTACTTATGTTACCGAACTGATATTTGTCGAGAGCAGGTGAGGGAAAGCCCAGCTGAAAACCTCACCTAGTTCAGCCCAACTGAGTTTGAATCCATACTCTACCACTCGGCACTAAGTTGGAGACGAAGGCACTACCAATACACAACCGCTTTTTTAATCTCAGGAAATTTAAATATTCATAAAGAAACGATAAGTAACATTGTTTGAAACCTCGCACAAATCCACTGCTTCTCAGCAATTTTTGTATCTACCACCGGTTTGTAGGTACTTGATTGTAGAGTGTACAAATGCTTTGTGCAAGCGGCATAATAAAAAGTAGCTTGTTAGAGGAATGCATCGATGAAAAAAGTTCTCCTTCCACAAAACTTTCTGTGAATGAATTTATTCAGTACTTAAGAAAACCTACCTAAGTTGTTTTTAATACATGTGACCCCAATATTTCCATCTAAGATAATAAATTGATTTCCAAAAGAAGTTTATTGATTAATATCTACCGCAAATAGTTTCGTCTATACTTTAACTATAATGTCGATATTAAATTATGAATTAATTTAATATTTTATTCAAATTTAAAGGATTTTTTATGTTCCTTTTCCATACTATCCAATATAATATATCTGTTTCCGAACACTAACCATATTCAAAGAAGAGAAATTTATATTTGGTATTATTTCGATACTATCAAGACAATGAAAGAAGTATACCAATTGATGAATAATCTTAATAACAACAAAGTAACATGAACTTGAAACATTTGTCACTGCATGAGCATGAATGCCAAACCTACCAGGTGTAGCCTCCACGGCTTGGGAGTGCTAGAAACTTCTCGATGATATCACCTCAGCACGAATGTACGATCGGAAATGTGGTTTATGCAATTTCAAAAACTCTATGAATACCTAGTGGCAATACTTGCTTGCCCATACTCCAGCATGGGCCAATACTCCAGCAACGCGGAAAATTGTTGGTTATGGACAGACTCGTAAAACAGTGCAGTGGCATCGTGATTGCTACTACTGCGTATCCTTGAAAACTCGTTACTCTGTTTTACCACAACATGCTTCCACGAAAATATAAAATTAAACCGATGGACAAATATTCAGAAGTATTTTTTTTTTCGGTATTAAATATTATTACAATAAAATGCTTTTTTTTGTCTGTTTATACTTCTTGTTTTATTCTCTTTATCTTTCTATTGCCTCCGTATTAATCTAGATATCTCATCAAGTTCAAACAATGGACGGTGTTAGAAAGGTAACTCAGTTTTTTCCTCATTATTATTGAGTAAGTTCTTTCATGTTGGAGCGAAATTAATTAATCCTTCCAATTGATCTTTCCACATTAAAACTAAAATATACTTCCAACTCGTATCCTGCAGCTGATATTTTGATGTAACGTCACCGTATCTTGCAAATATTTCATACCATCCTTTTATTTCTTAGTTTTTTAGTATTTTTCTAATTTATATCTGTTTTTCTTCTGATATTGGTTAGATATTATTCAATCTGAATTCAGTTTTCTAGCAATATTCTTAAAATGCCTTTTCTATTCTGAGAAATATAACCAGGATTGATGTATTTTGATTAATTCATTTCAAGATATATGTTCATTTTGTGGAAAGAAATATTAATTCTTGCATTCGCAAATTTAAAAAAAAATAGTTTCGTTTTGCCCCTCGATGGAGATAAAAAAGGACAAAAATCAAATAATTATGTTATAGATGCCTTGTTTTGTCAAAGTAGGTAAATATCAATTTTTATAGTTTATTTTGCTTTTTAAAAATTTTTATTAAATGATTCAAACTCCAAACTGAATAAAACAGATTATAAATAAATAATTAAACTTCTGGATACTGAAAACGTACTAGTTTTTATTAGAAATATTTGTGCCTCTACAAACAACTTGTTCATGTAACGATTTTTATTTTAATGGAACTAAACACGCCGATTTATTAAAAGGAAAACTACAAAGTTATTTGACAGAACTCCGTGAGAAACTCATCTGTGGTAATGAAGCTGACGTGCTGCCAAAACATAATTTAACAATAACAAAAGAAATTATTTTGATTCCTCACAAAACATGTTAATTCGCTTTCAGTAGGCATTCAAAATAAACACACGCTAACACTGTGGAAAAGCAAAGTCCAATAACATATGAATATTGGTATGTATTTTAACTCGGTGAAATAAAAAATGTTATGTTTGTACTGGAGAGAGGATGCTGAATATAATGGAGGAATCGCAGAAAAATACATAGCATGTACCATGACTCCAAGTACTATATCTTCGATACAACGCTGGAAAACTTGTAGAATAAAGTTTTGAGAGAAAGAATGTGTACTTTAAATGTTTTTGCTAACATTTAAATGTAAATTAAGATAATATTAAAGTTTATAAAATTTTGGACATAACTTTAAGTTCAGTACTAAGAAGACTATGTGATTTATGATAATAATAATTTATTATTAATTTCTAGAAATTAATAATATTAAACTCATTTTGTATGATTTTTAACTTCTAAAGTCTTTTCTAGGAACAATCCTTAACGAAAAATACGTTCGGAATGTTCATTTTATTAGCTGTTTTTGTGGTCTATTTAAGGAATGGCTTTTAAATATGCTAACTAAACAATTTCCTATCTTTAACTTATTTAAGCGTCTCAAAATAATAATCCGATCGTTCCCTTTAATAACAAAGTTAATGTGTAGGTAAATTGAAAAATGTGTGCATGTTATTTGATACACTCAGATTGCTGTTAGTATATCTGTGAGAATTGTATTCATGGAATTTGTGCCCAATTGATTCGCAGATGTGTTTCACATGAGTGTAGTAAGTTATAAAGTCACCAAACTTAAGAATCATATCTATTATTTACAACAATAATTCTTGTAGTTTGGTAAAATTCATACTAAAAAAAAGAATAATGGGATATTCAAATAAAAGTAAAAAATGTTATATTTGTAGGTTTTATTTCATCCATATTTCTCCTTTTTAATCGAGTAACTGAGTTAAAGTGGATTCAGGGAAGCGTAACAATCCCATAACGAATGCATCCACGAAACGGAATAAGAGAATGGGATGCAATAAACTAGATGAGAGGTTGGTTCTAAATAAGGAAGCATAAGGGTTCTGGTGATAGAACAGCAGGCAGCAGAGTAACGAACGGCGTTCAGGTAGAGTGGCGTCGGAAATCGAACCGGGACCTTTCCACGAATGAAGTTGAGAGGGTGGGGCGATGGAGGAGGGTATCGTATTTCCGATATTGGACCACACTACAGTCATTTGTCAGGCGAAGCAGACCGTCGCGTAGCAGAGAGGGAAAGTACTTCTCTCCCTGCGACTGGTATACGAATGCAGTTGTCGAAAAATTGTCGATATATAATTATACCATTATTTTCTTATTAATCTACAATTTCTAACGGACTTTAATAGACAAATTACGTTTCAGACAGAATTTCGTCATTTATCAAGTTTTCATCCAAGTAACATGGCTTGAATAAAATTGTATATAATGCAAAAACAGAAAAGAAACAGAAATCGTGAACAAAATTATCATGATATCGATCATTAAATACCTAATAATTTATCCTCATTATGGTTTTGAGTATTATTTCTGACATGTAGCGCATTTAATAAATAATTTCTCTGTCCCATATCATGATATTTTTCAAGTGTACCGCATGGTCCTCATCTGAACGTTTATTAGTGGGTTCTGATGAATTGAAGTTCCGTTGATGTTCTGGTAAAGGTCAAGAACCAAACCGAAACATTGTGTAGTAAAATTGTAATTTTAGTCTATAGAAGATCGTTAAAATTATAATTAAGTTATATACAGATTAAAAAATTGATGTTAAATGATGTAGATACATACAACCTAACTTAGACAAATTATAATATGAGATTCATATAAACTAAAAGACACATCAAAAAAATATTCTTTTTAAAAAGTCATTGATAAATTGGTTTTAAAGACAATGTAAATATTAAGTTACGATACCCGCTATACATTTCCAAATGTGAACTACTTCCGAGGAACCAGTTAGTTCAAAATTAGAAATATATGTTAGACTAACACAACTTTACTGAGAACAACATATATAAAAAAATTTCATAAATTATGACTTCTACATTTAGTTTTCGCCACGTGTAATACTCTGATGTTTGTCAAATTTTCTCAAATTTTACATCTAAATCTAATTGCCGTTGCAATATATTTCATTAATTGAACAAAATATTTTTGTTGCAGGTATGTTCCTGGTACATTTCTAAATTATGAATCTCCACCTATGATTAACTGGGTAAGTAAATGAACCAAATAGTTGGTTGTAAATAATTTTGTTTAAAATTATGAAATATAAATAATTGAAAAAGGAATAAATCTCAATGTATTTTATATTATCATATTAGCAATATATAAAATGAGTAAAAATTTTCGATGAGATATTTTGACGGAAACTTATTGGACTGAATACTACAAGTACGACTTCAATAATATTATTGATGATAGCACTGTAGAAGAAAATGTGCCTAAAAGTAAGGTTTCCATTATACTGCAAACATCTTTACAGTTTCTCACTTTGAATATGGGAACATTAGCGTTGAAGGTGTTGAAGGTAATTTTAATAGATAAAATTAGTGTAGTGGAAATGTAGGGATATAAAGTTGGGCGAGAGATAGGACCACCCAACTTTATTCGAAACGTGGAGTCTACTAAGCCACCATTTTACGGTAGAGATTACCGCTACCATCATCACGATTTCTGGAGCGGTTAAACGAAATCATACAAAAAATATCAATATATAATATGAAAATGAAATTGATAGTACAAAAATAAATACAAAAAAAAGTTCAGAATTACTAATGATCAGTTTCTAAATAATTCTATTTAACATATTACCAAACTCAGGGCAAAATCAAAGCAACATTTTCATACACAAAATATTATATTTCTCTGTGAATAAGTTACAATTTGTTAAGAATTGAGTTCATAAATGAATTTTATACACTTCTTAACGGTATCTCTCAACAGATTCTGCGTACCAATGCAGATTTAAATTCAACTAGAGTTCTTAATGATTCTTTGAGTAATAAACATTACTTCACACGAACACCCATTTTCGCGTTTACTCGAGAATTTACTACGTATCCAATCCTATACCATATACTACTCGACATAGTCAACCACACTCATGTTCACAGCGATTCACCGCAGCTAATCTGTAAGCAAACAACCTGGCTTCTTCGTCCGTCACGGGTCGGACTTGACTTACTCCTGGATTCACCCCTGTAACATGTGAGTCGTCAAGGTTTCAAAACGTTGCCAATATAAGGTTCATGTTGCAACATAAACGCCGTCTACGTATACACATTTAGCAACGCTTAGTTGACGTCGAAGAAGCGCGCAACGCAAAGTCTATTGTTATAAGGGAGTGTTGAGTGTTTTTACACTTTTGCTGCACGCGGTACACTGGTGGCGTGTTTCATGATTCCTGATGAGGAATAAATGTCTGTCTCTTAATATCATAAGATGAGTTTCATATTATTCACCTCAAAGTTTTAAAGTGAGTCCACGTCGTTGTAATGGAATAAATTCCATTATAGTAGTTCTGAGTTGACTTATCACCATCGCACGTGGTGTATTTTCTACAGAGTATATGTAATTTGAACGTGCTTCATAACGAATCTGAATAAAGTATCAGCAGTATTATACTGTCGTAGTTCTCCCTTCGTGGTTCTTATCTGGTTGGCCGAGTGAATCCACGAAGGAGGAAAGGGGCGACTGAATCCACGACGTGGAAGGAGTAACGGGGATGCTGAAACTCATGGCTACTACGACACATTTAATAGTACTTACAACGCTCCGTGGTCGCAGGTGGCAGCAGCCAGAGAGATGTAGGTGGTAGGCATGACGTCACAGTGTAGATCTCAACGGACTCGGTTCCTTCCAGCTTCCGATCGGTGCGGAAGTCGAGGGAAAAGGTGCTGCGGTGTCACCTAGATTGTAACGCCCACTCAGCTATTGAGTCCTTCTCCTAAGGCAGGTCAGAGGTCAGATGGATGACTGGGGTGTCATATCAGTTGCAGACATTGAGTCCTTCTGCCTCTGCTCTGCCCTTCTCTGCTCCACTACTCCCCCGATTGTATAATGTTTGTCTTCATGCGTCTTTACCCATTAACCCACTTTCTATGGCTTAGCGACCTCATTTCTGGTTCCTAGGTGTCTTCTCGACAATACTACCACAGTACTTTATAAAAGACGTAAAATATCTTTCAATATTTTCAATTCTCTCTGGAAAGTTTTTTTTTCCAATTATCTTTTTAAGAAATGGAGAAGTAAATGCAGACTACGGTGGTAAATCCAAAGGACGCACCGTTGGTTGTCCGAAAAACTTTAGTTTTGTACCACGATGAAACTTCAGTGCAGAGAATTGTTATGGTGGTCTGTGGAAGGCACTAAGACGAAAGTCTCAACTTCGAAGACAAGTGTTCAAGAACTTGTAGGTGGGAAGTTTCGGACCTTAGGCTTCGGTTTTCTTTTAAAACTTTGACGTCGAGACAAAAGTAAGGTAATGAGAAATTTAGGCACCCAAAGGAAAAAAAGGAGGTAATCCATTTTTTATCTCCCACATTAGCATGAGTATCATTTTTGAAAAGATAATCCAATATTATGATTTATGGATCCCCTTGGCATAAAGGTAAAATTATTGTCATAAATTCTTTCAATTTTTTTCTTTTATTGAAAATAAAAGAACAATACAATAATATTGTTCAAGAAATCGTTTAGTTATGAACAATTATTTCGATTTCATGATATAATTATCCAATGTCTTGAATATAAATATTTAGCACATTAATGTAAAAAAAGAAAATGGAACATACGAAAAGATTAAATTAGATTTATACTCTCAACCAATGAATTCATTTTGTTGGTGGTCAATAAAACACAACATTTCATTTGCTTTAAGTTTGGGTATTTCAGAAGTCATTTTACTTGATGTAAATGGGACAATACCAACTGTTATTAGGGAAGTTAAACAATACAACGTGATGTAACGATTATCACTTTTATGAAGATAAGTTTCTTTAATAAGCATAACCTTTAGAAAATATTTACTCATATTACACTTTTGTACCTAGTTATGAAATTATTTCAAAATTGTTGTTTATAATATGATGGAAACAATAATAATAATTGATTTTTTTTCTTTTTTGATTTCATATCTCTATCTCTGTAATAGAGAAAACCATAAGAACCAATTTTGTGATATATTTAATGTGTACTTTATGCCGATATGTGAAAGCCATTTTCGACAGGTCTTTGCAGAAACAAAATCTCTCAGAAAACTGTTCCGAAAGAAGTAGTTCGAAGTAAAACATTTTAACAACAATATTTAATGAGTTTTATTTGCTTATGTTTAATATGTAATAGGTTTCATTTGTCATATGTACTTTAATGTTAACATACCTCTCCCCTTTATCTATATTAATTGAAATGTGGCATGCAGATTTTTACCTACATTTCTTGTGTCCCCTTTTACGCTTGAAGAATAATACGGTTGAGAGAACTCCTCCGAGAAAAGAAATTTATAGATGGTCATTAAAATACTTGCTTGCAAAAAATGTTGCACATACAGTGGAAACATACTTTATAACATTGTTACCGAATTATTATTATCAAAATATTTAACCAAAAATATATTTTATAGAAATGAAAGTCATAATTGTCGTTGAATTAATTTATGGTGGCTCAGATGGTAGCGTTCCTGCTCATCACCAAATCATCCGGGTTCAATTTCCGGAAAATTTGTAGCTTTTCACATTCATGTCAGAGTTCTTATAGCTGTGACTACTGAAAAGCGAACCCTCCTTCCTCTATCCACCTCCTCCTAGTATCAATAACTTTAACTGTTACTAACTACTTCTACCAATCCGTCCACGTGTTCCATGACATTGGTAAACACAGATGATCGGCTCACCAACAAACAACAGCCTACCTCCTATCGCTCCATGTAGATAAGCGTCAATAGCACGCTACATTTACCACTTTCAAATACAATAAAAAAATTAAAGTATAAGAAAATTAATTCCCCTTGAATAAAATGTTAGAAAACTTTTAAAAGTTAATTCATAGGAAGAGAACATCTTGAACAGAAACGTCTTACCGCTTCGAACGAACGACATATTTTCAAAGACAAACGAAAATGACGTGTCGCATGGAGCGGAGGGAGAGAACAACGTTGCTGGGGGCAACTCAAGACGGGCAGCAGCGGTGTCCGTGGATGCTATTATTCACTCAGACAGCTACTGCCGACCCTGCGGCGAGTTCGCTCTGCGTGTCGAAAGAAAAAAGGATCCTCTTTCTGGTGTCACCACGTCTTTCCAACTAAAGCCATAAATGAGATTGTGGGTGTCACCATGTGTCTTCTTTACATACCTCATGTGAAATATTTTTCTTCGAGATACTGCCTGAAGGTGATGTCATTGCGCTATATTGACGATCCTAACACAAAAGGGAAAAATATAATATGTGATAACTTTCAGTCAAGTAAAAATAGCGACGAGCCGGTAATCGAACCCAGGGTGTCTGCTTTGATCGCAGGGGTGTTAACCACTACACTACTCATCAAGCAAGAGCCCCGGGTTCGTTTACAAGCTCGTCACCATTTTCACCTTACTGAAAGTTATCACATAGCTCCTCCTGTTGTTATACGATAGATATGTGTAAAATAGAATATTCTTGTGAGTTCTGCATTACTAAGAAGTACGCTCTGATGACCATGAGAGTCATACATGTTAATCTTCAGTTATTCATTCGATACATGCAGAAACTATGGATTTTCGTATTTGCACACAAGAGTTTTCTACATAACCGCGCATTAGGATAAATTGTTTTTATGCCGATAACAAGTCTATATTAGAAAAAGTACCTCTGTTACTTCCGTCACCCAAAGGTCGCGCACGCAGATCGAGCGGCCGCACTGAATAGTGTTCGCCAAATATATAAATCGTGCTACTCAAGTAGTTGATATATCATAATCTGCTGTTGGTCTTACTTCCCACTTATTTGGAGTTAAACCAGATGTACTTCTGTTACCGATTTTCCTCAACCCCAGTTCAAGGACACTGTTACGGAAAAAGTGTCTTTTCTGATCTTTCTGGGATAAGGATCACACAATAGTAGAGTCCTAAGTACTTTCCGTGCTTCCTCAGTTTTCTCTACGCCGACAACGTATCATAGATTTATCCTCACAAGAAAAACACGTTCAGTTAGTTTACCAGGAGACTTTCCTAGGTGAAGTGAGATATGACCTTAGCTATCAAATTGTACAAGTACCGCCATCTAGTGGTGGATCCGTGAGTTAGTGGCTGTTCCTTCCCCCGCCGCCAGGGTGAAGGGATGGAGTTAAATTCAATGATAAATAGACGGGTACAGCTTGTAGGTCTGTCTCTAGTGTTGTCTTGAATAAGTTGAACACGCTTTAGTAGTCAAGTGATATACCAGTAAAAGAACGGACTTTCAGGATCATTAATGCAATCCGTAGCAAGAAGCTATCTTTGAAACTGTGTTCAATAAGAGTTTAAGTCAACGGCAATTTCGATCCAATTACGTTTCCACAATTGAAACGTTCTAGTGAAGTTATGAAAGAATTTCTATAACAGACACCGCGTGCTATAATAAATATTAGTATAAAATAAACATTGTGTCTCCTTTTTCTTCTGTGAGGTAGACGAATAAAACAAAATTTGAGTCACGCTTCTAAGATGTTCCGTTACGGATATGGCAGTTCAACAAAGTACAAAATTTAACTTTAATTTAAAGAGAGAAGTTTTTGATTTTTGCGGAGATGAGGAGCCATTTTAGCAAAGGGAGTGTAAATCTAATATTTTTTACTCGTCTACCTTAGATGAGAAAAATGAGTCGTACTAGAACGAGATTTCAGTGAATATCAGTCCAGACTGATCGTTTTTGAAAGGAAGTCATCCTTATCTTAGAAAGAGCAGATGAGAATAGAGATTACGTAGGAGATAGTTTTTCTTTGGCGAAGTCTATACCCATGGAAGTTCTGTAGCCTGGGCCTCGCCATTATAAGATGATATGGGCAAAATCACGCTCCGGCTTTAGATCCCGATATACATTAGCTAGTATGGTAGGTGTGAAAGTTCACGAACAGTTAAGTAATTGGAAAAATAAAATACAGAGATTTCCGTAGACACGCACCATACATCGTACACCCAACATCTCGTACTTGAACAAGTGTATAAATATAAATATTCCAAAATTGAATCAGTGTCTCTGTCCCAAAATATTTTTAATAGAATTAGAATTATCTTTACGGTATTGAGAAGTACTACAGAACACCTAATCAAACAAAATAATAGTTCTTGGACTCTAAATGTTTATATGACTAACCATTTAGTACTTGAATTAGGGGAAGGAAGAATTTCTTTATGTTCTCCTTATTTTCCAAAAATTTACTTGTTTTTTTAAAATTACTTCTGGACACACTCGTATTGTTTCAGTTTACTTCAAACTTCGCTTTTTTCGTATATACTCAATAACATATCATTTATTAGTAATACACCCTTTTGTAGCAATCATATGTACAGCAAGCTCCAATTTTAATTATTTGATATATTTAATTCGTTAATTTTATCACTTTGTTATCACACGTAATACAATTCTTTGTGTATTAAATGGTCATGCCAATAGGAATAATTGCAGAATAATAATTAGTAATTACTAAAATTTTATTACTACGATGTTTATAGTATTCCAAATATTTATCTGTATCATTCGCATCTTCATGGAAATTGCAAGATTTGGGCTCCTACTGTTGCATTATTTAATTTAAGAGGATTTTAACACTAAGAAATATTCGCAAACACTCTTCACTACTATAAATAGGAAAATAAGTTTCAGAGTTCAAAAACTGATTCTTTGAATATTTATAGAGAGAAATCATTTGAGTAAATTAGAAAATACTTATCAACTCAGAAATAATATTCGTGATGTATGCTATTTTTAATTTACTCTTACATAAGCAAATATAGAAACTAATTATGTTTGCAACTATTTTAGCCTGCGTTTGTTGATATCTGCAGTTATATTAAATTCAGACTGTTGATTCACTTGTAGCTCAAAGTGTTTGCGTCTCTATCCACTTACTTGCGAAAGGTCAGAACAAATCGAGAGTTTTCAAATCAAAGAAATGAGTAAATCTCGAGAGAATACAACAGTAAAAAAAATTGAACGCCAAAATGGGAGAAGAAGCAGGTTTTAGTTATTTTCAAAACGTTTTCCTGCAAAAATTTATTTCCTTGTAAAAGATACAGAAAAAGTGTTTTATATATAATATACGTCAAAGCAAGAAGAAAAAAAACTCTGGACGAAATATAGAACGATTTATCTTTATTATGAGATTTTTGTATAAATACATTTTATGAAACACTTGCTGAAAAAAGTATTAATATGTACAATAATTCAATATAAATATTAATAACACCAAAGGTTTTAAAGACCGATGTATAATATTTCATATTATTTATTAAATAATTCATTCAAAACCTTTGTTTTCAAACAATGGTGAGAGTAACCTTTAATCAATTTCAGTAGATAAATAAAACAATTATCGTGTTCCGTTGTTAAATTGTTTATTCATATATATTTATCTAATCAACAGAAGGCTTTGTGTCGTATAATATTTTCTGTACTATATTTTTAAAGTGAGATTATTTCAAAATGTTGGTGCTGGAAAGGGAGAAAAAGGAACAAATGTATTTGGAAGCAAAAAGAAGATTTTTAGAAGAGCGATGTAAAAGGATACACGATCCAAAATGGACTTCTTGTGGCGTCGACAGGGTGGCATTAGATTGTCAAATCAAAGAAAAGAAAGAAAGACTAGCAGAAGAATGTAAGAGAGAAAAGTATTTCGATGACCTACACTATAACTTGTACGTGAAAGCTGCTGAAATAGAAAAAGAACTTCAAGAGAAGAGACGACAACAACTGCGAGAGATAAATGAGTTCCGCTGCACTCAACAAGCTCCTCAAACGCGAAGTTGCTACGACGTGAACTGCGCATCACAAAAGGAACCTTATCCTTGTCCCGACGATCCGGGCTTGAGTGTGTCAGCGACGCAGAGGTTTGTTGGAGAAGATCTTAATTATTGCGAGCGGAAGCGCGCTCAGATATGTCAACTGCGATCGTGGCTCGACCAGCAGATCTTGGAGAGAAGAGCGAACGAACTGCAAAGACGGAGCGTCGAACAACACTTCCAGCAATTGACGTGCAACATCAACAAATGTGCGGACGACGTGGAGAAACAAATTAACGAAGCGAGACTTAGGATTAAAAACGATATTCGACAATTCAACTGCGATTTAGCAGCGGAACAAGCCAAGAGGAAATGTGAAGAGAAAAAAGCAATGCAGGGTTATCATGTAATGTACACCAATCACATGGGACCGCTATTGACAGAAGACAGGTGCGTCCCAAGGAAGAGTCGCGGGTGGAGAAATGTCGTGATGGATATGTACAAAGGCATGACTCCGGAGGAGAAAGTAGAGTTCAGAAATGAGCAATTGGAAGCGATAAATGCTACAAGAGAAAGGCGCGCTGAAGAAGCTAAGGCAGATGCTGCGTGGCAAGCTGATTACAACAATATGTACAGGTGGGGTATCATCTAATATTCTTCAAGTGTGTATGTATTTCGCGTTTCGGCCAACTAAGGACCACGATGAAGAATGTTAGTAAGGTTCAGTTCTGTGTGAGTTTACTCTCTAAACACATCGTGACAAAGTTTGGGGGGAACGGCATCTAGACAGAATGTAGATTGCTGTATCCGAGTATTACTACTGCGGTTATAAGCCGCTGAGGGTGAACTTTTCATACTCCACAGCTATATGAACTCAATCATAGAAATAAAAAGCTACAATTTTTTCTGGATGGGAACTGAAGCCGGGATGAGTGATCACGCTAACACTGTTACCACGGAGAGACTTATTCTTCAAGTCTAATACTAAAAAAATGCATTAGAATAGAAAAGTGGGGTCTCACAGATCATAATTTAAAACATACATAAAATTTGTTTCTGATTTAAATAGCATGATCAAAACAAGTGTAACATATGGTATAAAATCGTTAATTATAATACAACATGCATTTCGATCAATATTATGAGATGTTATTGAAAGAGGGTAAAAATGAAATGTGTATTCCATAGATTTGATTTTAAAAAATTTGTAAAGTTTGAGAAAATTCAAAATTTTAACGCAAGTAACATTACATTAACTATTACACGTTTTATTATTCTCAAGTAGACATTTTTTGTGTGAATTACGTTAGTTCCTATTAGTTAGTTTCAGCACCTATATAATAGGTGCTGAAAAGTCATACCAGATTTATTTCTAGTGAAAAGAAAGGAAACAATTTTTGAGCGGGGTTTCAGTGTATTCATGAAGGTTGAACGACGTATGTTATAAAATGTATCGAGTGTTATAAGATAAATATGCTAACCGAGAATTAAATCTTTCAAATGTCTTAAATTTGAATACATGGATGTCAATATATATGATGATACCGTTTTTAATATTTGAATGAAATATACAGCCACTTTTAAGAAAAAGATGTTATTTTTAAAAATAAATTTATTTCGATTATTTTAATTCGATGATTTTTTAAAAACTTTAATAAACCCCTAAATAATTTTTTGAAATATTTGTACAGAGGGCTTTGAATATGTTTCAACTTTTTCGTCGTGTCCGCAACAGCCAACTACACCATGAGTATACAAGATAAAGAAATGCCACGCTGCGTACGAACACGAACAAGCGAGTGCACACTTTATATTTCTTTCTTCATAAACAACTCTTTCGTTAACATATGATTATCGTTGTGTGACAGTATTATTCATAAAACCAACATACGCAGTACTTTAAATGTAAACGAGGAGTATAATTAGTCTCTTGAATGACTTAATGAACATTACCCAGTAGAATCACCTTAACCGGATTTATAAACACTAGTTGCAGAGAATAGACTGACTCAAGATTTTTTTCGTCTTTGAGTACTACTCGAAGAGACACTTCATCTGTCAGCCTACACGCGGAGGAAATATATATTCTTTGACCAGGCGATAAAATATGAAGGGCTGGAGTTTGAACCCGAGGCATCATGCTCTGAAAGCGAGGACGTTATCAATTTCATAGTGGAAATTGGGTGTAGCCTGTGGTTAGGACGTAAGCAGTAGTATCAGAGAAAATCAAAATTTTATTTGAAAAAGTCAGATTATGACTTGTACTATGAAAACAATTTTCCAAATTTGTCCCTTCATCAATCAGTGCTTATAAACTTTTATTACTTCATTAAACACATCAACACGCCATTAAAAAAGTTTGATGTGAAGTCTGGAGGTTTTCACTCTTTTCAATCTTAATGGCTCATCTTGCGTTTTGCCTTCGTTTCATATGGGTGTCTGTTATGATCGATCATGCAATGATAGTGGAGCTGGCAATATTTTCTGGGCACGTGCTGTTACAGTCTCCATATTGATACGTCAAGGAGGTGAATGATGGGAATTCTGGGGAGGTTGAATAAAGGAAAATAAGGATGAAATGACATTCACAAACATCTATGTCTCTTGAGGGACCTCGCAGTGTTTGGCGAAAGGGTCCGCTGTCTCCTCTCTTTACTGAAGAAGTGCTCAGGTGTAGCAATTCTCAAAGCACATTGTGTTCATAAGTGAAGGATCTTTCAACTTTTTATCCGTGCACCTGGATAAAATATGTTTTTCAAAATTCAACTCAAATATGAAACTATAAAAATATATTCGCAGTAATAACAATAATAGTACTTTGCAGATTAAAAATAGCATTTATTAAAAATATACTGCAAATTAAAAATATATTTGTTATTATCACAGAGTAACATTTTTCGTTACTCATAAATAAAATTAGGTGTCACGCAAGCAAATAAATATTTTACTGTAAACATCGTAAGGTTTTCAAATTCACACCACTGAAATTTAAACGGATTAGGGCATCCGACTCAATATTGGTCTATTCGTGAGAAAACAGTACAAAACTAGGAAATTGACCACATCCTAAGCTTTTACAATATATATGTATAAATTTCCAAAGTTGTACAATATACGCTAAAATATTTTAGTCACATTGACGATTTTTTTTACTTTCTGTGCAACGAACACGAATCCATGACAAAATATTTTGTATCTTAGGTACATTTTTGAAAAGATATCTGTTAAAATATAATTCTAAATCTTATTCTCCCCTCCAATAATTTTATTTTATAAGTCATTGAATGTATGGCGTATACAATATTTCAACTTATTCCGATTGTGGAAACTATTAAATACTTGGTAATTGTCAAAGAATGATAAATTAAAAGACGTTTCTATGTTGCTCATTGTTTTATTGTTAGAAAGCTTTTTCGGTTTTATTGTTAGAAAGCAGCCATCGTCAGTAACGTACACTGAAAAATATATATGTACATGAAATAACAATAATAAAAACTTATCATGAAAGTATACAATAATTGAGTAAAACAGTATCGAAAGAAGTGTAATTTTTGTTGTGTTTGAAATAAAGAAAAGAAAAGAACAATGAAAAATGAATAAAAGACAACAAATACAGAGTGAGCAAACCGACAAAATTACATACCTGATTATTGAGGAAAAGTTTTAGCAAGTGCGCAGAGTACACCGGACGGAGGTCATTATATGGAAAG
>NNCF01127353.1:382755-419456 GCA_002313205.1 Laupala kohalensis
TTTCCAGGAACTGGCGGCAGAAGAAGGAAAGAATTTCTCAGGGTTTCATACTCTTAAAAATATCATGAAAATTTTCTTTACTTCCTTAACTTGAAACGTGCACAATCGCACCCGTTTCTTTGGAGTTAGGGAAGAAGGGCGTGTCATAAGTAGTTTTCTGTACCGAATATACAGTCTTCTCTCGAATTAATAAAAATAGTAATTAATTTATTAAAAAAGTTATAAATCATGTAAGTGCAATGATTTTTAACCTTGTATTTGGTTATCCTGTAAACTATTTGAATATTTACGACACAAACCCTTCTTATAACACCGTGGATATATTTATACTTGTAATAATTATATTTTCATATTATTATTAAAAAAATACGCGCTTCTACCAAGTGTTGCAGGGGCAGCGTACTGGGCCGATTACTCAGAGATCCGAGGACTCTGTAACTACTCTCTACTATTATATGCCTATCTCTGATTCAATAGTTGGCAACACTGTTGTGATTGAAACTAAATGCCCATAACACAATGTAATCCCATTATCCTTATGAATAATTGCAAGAATACTCGGAGAGTCTTTTCAAACCCACCATTCAGTTCATGTAATATTGAGATGCGCGTCTTTTGAAAACAGGACGGCGTACATGAAAGAACAAGAAGAGTGCGCGAAGCGTGTGGAGGCGCAGAGACAAATATGGGAGGAGAACCGGAAGCTGGCAGAAGAGCAACGTTGCCGGCGTCAGAGCGAGGAAATGTGTGTGCATCACTTCCAGCCGACTGAGGAGTACTTCTGCCAGTTTGAATCGTCTCCTTGACAAGCTTTATACTGCGGAAGATGATTAACACGTCTGTGAACGCTAATTGTGTTACAAGTTCAATAACTCATTAACTCATCAAGTTAATAAATGTTCATGACTGCAAATAAAATGCTTCAAATTATTTGCATAATTTTGGTGATTATTTTTGTTATGAAACGTGTTATACACGCACATAAATATATAAGGTTGTTAAAACTTAATACACTGTTAATGTCAAAGTGATTAACTTATAAAGTAGAATACGATAAATAAGAAATAGTGATACTCTGTGAATTGACGTGCTTATAGAAAAGATTTTAATTCTTGATAGTTTACTCATTTATAATTCCTTACGAATTTTAAAGCAGTCAGAAAAAAAATTATGAAAGTAGGTAATGGATATTTTGCACATAAAAATTCAAAACATTAATTCGTACAAAGAGTAGCAACATTTTCGGAAGTTGTAAGAAATTAATACTTACGTCTTTATTAATTATCCTGAACAATTTGACCCTCGGACTCGGCAACCTGTGATTGCAGATCTCCCTCTCCGTGCTTCCAAGGCATTTCGCAACAGATGTCGTAGGGAAATCTCTGTGATACGCAGTGTGAAGTACTTGACGAGGGCTACTACGCGACGGGTGTTGCTTTTACGAGCGTGTACCTTCCAGTCGCGTTGCCGTTCTGGAGGCACGCGTGCATCGTTAGCAGTGCCGTGAACGTTAAAGATGCGCCAGGACTTGGCTTTTCACGGCAAATAAAAGCACTTTTACAACGCCACCTTGCGTATGCGGAAGCAATGAACGTCCAAAGAGCAGTAGAGTCCCTTGTGTTATGGAACTTGTGTTATGTCTTGCGACAGGGTGACTAGAGAATGCCACACTACGTTTTACGTGCTACGGTTACAAAGGAGTTGACAAACATTTGACATTATAATCAGTGATATGCTTTGAGTTGTGCGTCAAATAACTAGAAGAAAAGGTAGTAGAAAAAAAATTAGCACGAGAAAAGGCTAATAAATATACTTCTTCAAATAAAAAAAGCTATAGCTAATTAGATTTTCAAAGTATAACAAAAAAACTCATTAACTCAAAAGGGAATAAAAAACGGATAAGTATATGTCTTCCTCAGCAAAGGTTGTTAGGAAATAAATAAAAGAACTCGTAAAATATCACAGTGAAAAATAAACCTGGTACTAAATAAAAGATTTTCGTCTTACCTGTTAATAGTGACAGAAAGTGCTGGTATTATTGGTAGTTATATTCAGTTAAATGATATTTACTGTACAAGTAATAAAATATACACCATCGAAAGCATTTAGGAATCTCCACCACTAATTAACTTTAAAAACTTGAGTCAAGTTCCGTGTACCTCCTATATTTCCCTCAAACACGTTCCCATGGGTATAAATGTAAAAATTAAATCCCAAAAAGGTGAAATTCGTATAAATTCACAAAACCGTTTTTCTCTTCAAATGTGAGTTGCGGACAAATAGAACACATTACGGACAAAGTATATATTGTTTTAAGTTAATTTTTAAGAAGAAATAAAAGAAATGTGCTAATAGATCAAGTACACTTTAAATCGTACCACCTCTTGCAATCACTGTTATAAAAAAGGATTAATTAACTTTTACATATAAATATTCTTGAATGATTATGATTATGCTGTTATTATTAAGTTATGATGTGAACTCATAACTAATCATAATAAATAATATCTGAGAATATTCAAATTTACATCACGTAGTTTCCTTGGTACTTATGAATAAATGTCAGTGAGAACATTGGTGTTTTTATGTAACATAATGTATGTGATAATTTCCATAAGTCGATTACTTTATATACGTCGTGCCACATATATTTTTTAGTATATTCTTTCTTTTTAGATTTGCTATATTTCATAGCTCCTTCACAGTCATTCCCTTATCCATTTTTATAATAAATCAATTAAATGTAGTAAATGTATTTAATTGTATGAAAATTATATAAAACATTAGCTAAACTATTAATTTTTATGGAACTAAATTTCAAGTTCTAGCTGAACCTTTTCGATCAAATCCACCTTTCAAGGGTGAAATCGTTTTTTCGATGTAGAAAAGATTTTTTAGATAAAATGTGCAGAATATGTCGTACGTTCTGTTTTTTCATTTGTTTGAAAATTGAAATCGCATTGTGAGAGCATATGTAAACAAAAACCTCAATACTTAATATTCTCACATGTTGTTACAATTGTTTGTGTGAATACTGCAAATTTCAAGTATTGCGGGGTTTAAGACGATAGAAAATAAGGAATATTTCATAGAAAAAAAACGAAAAAAACTCACGAGGATAGATCGGCGTTCATGCGAACGTCTGAGTGTCGAAAAATGCTTCATCTTTGCCATCCAAGTCAGCCTGTAGCTTCAAAAAAACAAATTCGTGAATGTTTGAAACAATTGTTACAGATTCCTAACCAAAATGTACAACGTCAAGCATTGTACTGAAGGTCTGATGAAAATCGTAACGAAAACCTTGCTATAGTACTCGAGGTGAAAGAATAGTTATGATGGAGGAGTCTAAAGTGCCATTGACAACCTAAGAGCCTGTGCTAGAATTGCGGGATTGCCGATTCTTCCTCTCGTTGTGTTTTATTCGAGTCAACAGAATCTCGTTCACGTTCGGATGCTGCCACCCTCATTGGAAAATACATGTAACCGGCACTATTTGATCTGTCAATTGTGACGGGTATAGGGCTTGATCGCTAAGATTTCTGTTTATTGGTTACAACTCATCACTATTCTTTCGCCGTATGGATTGTAGCAGTTTATTTCTATTAAGATATTGATGCGTTTTTTTATATTAACTGTGTGTGAGAATCACTCACTCATGTTCAACCAGTAGACATTCTTTTCATGGTACACTCAAGACACAAATAGAAATTAATAAAGCAATTTTCTTGTATCCTATTCGCCACATCTTATCTCTAAACGGAAATAGAAGCTTCTTGCAGTTCGATAAATTTTATATACTTTTTATTAGAAAAATTGTCATTGTTATTTGCTGAAAATCGTAATTTAAATATATTCAATATTTAATAAGTTTATTTATCCTGCAGATGAAATAATTGATAACTATTACTGATTTCACAATATAGTGGGCTCAGTAGTTTGATGGTGTTTGCAAAGTCTACGTACTAGTCATTACTCAAATTGAAACAGAAATCAAAAGTTGCTTTGACTCATTATTAATAATTATATATCACTACCTACACGAAAATGAATTGAATTTTTTTTAAATTTCTGTTTCCGAATATTTTCTTTACTCTACCTGCTTTAGAACTTCGCTATTTAATGTTAGTACAGGTTGTTATCTCAGTAACTTTGAAATTTATCTCCACATTTTACGTACTCTTGAGTGTCAGAAAATCCGAAAGTGAAATCCTTACACACACTCTCTAATTTCCACATAACACTCTGAATAATGCAGAGAATGAGATAACTCTTAATGAGAAGCCGTCTGGCAGATCAACGGGAACCGGCATGTCTACAAAACTCGCTGAGCTTTCCCATCCATTTTTCACACCTTCACGTTAAGTCAAGGATTAGAACAGATAAGACCTACGTCGCACGTCTGTTTCCTGACTATTTTTACACGCGCATTCCGACTGTAATCCACTGAAAGTTTCATGTGGTCATCGTAGCGAAAAAACGAACTTTTATTTTCTCTCTCTCTTTTTTTGCTGACGCAATTTTGGGAGAGATGTGGCAAGGAATAACTCAATGGGAAAAAAAGGAAAAAGATAAGAATCTGGGTAAACAAAACTCCTCAATTTTAATAAAGTAAGTAAAATAAAAAAGGACATCCTTGAATTAAGTACTAAAAATGTGTTAATTAATATTAATAAATAATGGAATGCATTGTTGGTTTTTCTTCAACCAGAAGTAATTTATCTGGTTGATCGAACTTAGTTGGTGTTTGTGTGATTCACACTAAATCAAATGTTAAACTTACTCGAAATTGACATATTTGTTTGCCAATATTTTACCCTGTTGATAGAGCATTCTGAAAATACACAAGTATTCAAACATGACCGTATATAGTATCTTATTTTTAACCTATTCTATTTCTTTGCACATATTTATGTAGTGTTTGAATATAGATTCAAGTCGATAATACATTTCATAATTTTCATGTTTTAACAATTAAAAAATATTAAAACATTATTATATCATTTCTTATGTCTGCACAGTCTTTATGAAATATTTCCTATTGACAGATGAATGTCATGCAGCTATTTGTTTTAACAATTATCAACAAAATAGTAATTACTGGTTCAGAATCTCCAATTTTCCATCGCATTATATACTATTTCTTCATTTTACATTCACTTCACATTGATTCACTATCAGATTCATGGAAAAGAATGAAGTGATTTGCATCAAATATAATTTCAACAACAAAGTGGTATAATTACGAAATTTTATAATGGGTGCAAATGACATGAGATATAGAGATACATGATATCATTTGAAGTAGAAAGAAAATATAAAATTTAATTATTACCACAAAAGACGTATAACTGATTAACTTGAAAACAGGATCTTTGTCTTTAGCGTATTGATGAACGATTGAAAGGACTTAGTGAGAACTAGTCACTGATAGAGGAACGTATAATATAGCAAAAATCATCTGCGCATAAAGAGACCAAAATTTAATATCATTCCTCAACAACAAACGGGTTTCAAAAGAGAATAATGATGAAAATAATAAAATTTGGAAATTTCAATCTATTTTTAAATAAAGATATTCAATACAAAATCGTTTCGTTGTTTAATTCATAACTCAGAATAATTTTTCCTTTTGTTGGATTACAAGAACAATTCGTGTGTCTACAATCTGCACAAGTATTATTTTAAAATGTCAATAGCATTGGGTGTTACGCACTGTATTTAAGGTTTGATCCTGCGAATAAAAGGTATTTTTGAATCAGACCCATAGTGAATATTTTGGCATCACTAAAACCAACGATCTCAATACCAAATGTTCAGACCGTAACATGACAGACGCTCATGTAGCATCCAGTAGGCGGTGGAACACCCGGTTAAGGGGTAGAATGGTGTCAAGAAGAACGGACAGCAAGACTAAACATAGACGTGAGGGACGCGGACGCGGCCGACGAGACAAGCGCGGCGCGAAGCGACAGTTGACGGTCGGCGCGCGCGGCGTGATGTGGACGCCACTCCGGCGCCGCACCGCCGCCACCGTCTGTCCGAAGAGCGACAGCAATGTTGCGCTTGTGTGAGGGCGTGTTCAGCGGCGCGACCACACTGCGAAAAGCAACACAGCACTCGAAATCATGATATGTGACACCAGGAGTATTGAAGTGTTGAAAAATTCACACAAATGGTCTGAGATATTTCATTCTCTGAAGAGTATGGAAGGAATTGCGGTCAACATATTAATTAAATATGAAAATTGTGTAAATATGTAGAAATGTTTAATAGAAAAAAGTAAAAAATTCATTGGTAGGAGATATAGATATATCAAAGAGTAGGATTTAAGAGAGCTCCTGCCAAAGGAAATGACGCTAGCACCAGCATCACAGAGATGCGTTGCGCGTTGCATCATCAATCAACGGAATCACCAACATACCATATGTCAAAAGTTTCTTGAGTTTAAATAAAAAAAATTGTTGTTTCATTACTAATGTCTTTAATTCAAAACTTTTGTAAACCTATTTATTTCATTATTCGTTAGTGATGAGCTCTAAAATTATCTCACCGTCCTAACCTAAATCTCGTAAAACTATTCTTAGAAGACCCTAACATCATTGGGAATATGATACATTTAGCCACGAGAGTTAATGACACCTTGATACATGTAATAATCTGGTTCAACGGACACCAAAAACTCAAAATCACAACTATGAACTGTATTAACTCGTCAAAGTCGTTGGTACAAGTCTTGGCGTGTCCTTGAATTATTTAATCAATACTATTACTACAATTCTTGTGAAAACGGGAAGCCATAAGCTCTAACAAACATGAATTTAATGGGAGATGGAATGATATAAAGTTTATTATCAATTACTGTATTGTAAATTACCCATGAACAATTCAATTGTTACACAACGTTGCTATTGGAAGTTAACATCTATTGGAAATTATTACGATGTACCATTCACACAGCCGAGCTATTTACTATGCTACTGTATTATGTTTCAAGCAATTCTGTTGCAAATTTTCTTGTGACTAGCTCTTCACATCAATGGGTGACATCTTAGCACTCATATTATAATTTTGATTCCAATACATCTACTTTAGGCACGAAGCTTGTGTGACACTAACATCATAAAACATCAGCTGACTACAAAAACGCAGTGCGGTTACAGAACGATCATTTTACCCATGAAATTAAGGTTTATTTCGTTGAAGTTAGGACTAAGTTTCTTTTTTTTTCATGGGCATCCGTATTGAATTTTCTCTACCCAGTTTTATATGAATCATATTGGAGAAACACTGACCCATCACCTCGCCAAATATGAATCTCGCATATTTACATGTATCAGTCCGTGTCACAGTTCCGTTACAATTCCAATCAGCTATCATCCCTGAGCCCAGCACGCAGCCACTGGTGGTGTTAACAGCAGTCACCCCGACGGGCCCTCTCCGTTGTTCCCGTTTAATTCGCCTGTTCCATATGCATCGTCCTTCCCTTCCCATGCCACCGCCTTCATCAGCACTGTCAACATTACCCATGTTGCCATCACATACAACTGTTGATGTCACCATACTCAAAGTCCCTCGTCTTGCAAATTGACGTGGATCTATGATGCTATCGTGGGTCTTACCAGCTTTTCAATATATGTTAACTGTGTTTAAAACCTTCAATATGTACATATATTTGAGTATAAACAACTAACGTATTTTATTTTAACCAACTATTTATTTAACAAGTTAAAGTTTATGACACTTTTCATGATCTGTAAGATGTGTAGAGTTTAATTGATGGGAAATCAATATTAAGCTAAAATTTAAACAAACATAAATTAAAAATTATGATCAGTTTTAATAAATCAAATTTTCATATTGAGATTTAAGGCCAATATATAAGAACTGGTATTACGTAGTCAATGAACGCAAGTGTACTTGAAAAAGATTCAACGACATGAAACACGAAAACCTAAGTTAAATCATTGCCTTATTTTTTAAGTAAAATATGTCAATTGTAAAATAGACATTACTGTTTCTCATACACAGTTTTGTTTTCTGAGATTCCAAATCAGATTTATAAGTGAATACGACCTTGTATCGTGAATTAAAAATAGATATAAAATGATTTCTTCTGCATTGCCCTTCCTCATTCGAGTTCACAAGCATTACCCGCAGGGTCGGTTACATATGTTACATCATTGATACCTGTTACATAAGACATAAAACATTGTGAAACCAGCTCCTGGATTGAATAATAATCCATGCTAAGTAAATAAATAAATTAAGTTCAACAAAAAATGATTTAAATAGTCCTAAAAGAAAAAAGTTACAATTTATTGCGGTAATTTGTAAAATTTTTGCTTCTTTCTAGACTGTTAAATTAAATAGAACAAAGTTAATTGAAAAATACTTCGAGTGTCCTTTATCCACTTCAGAGTGACCTAAGTTAGATACAATAAAGAGCTGAAATAAATCCAGCGAGCATCCAGTGAGCATCGTACAAATCCTAAAGAATAAGATAAGTGAGCAACTGAGGTTCTCCATACTCGGAGCAAGTAAACCCCGTTCCCATTTGGAAACCTGGTTCTCCGCTGTTTTATGTCTTTGTACGAAATTTTTTTCTTGCGGAATATTTAAGATATAATTAAGAAAACATATTTTCACTCATAACTTTATTTATTAATCAATTAAAAATTATAAATATTCTTGTTGGAAAGAAAAGTAAAGTTAATTCATGTCTACTTATAATTTCTGCAAGAAGGATTTTTAGGTTATTTCCCTTCACGGCGTCTAAAAGCACTGGGGTCTCACCATTTAAGAGATCGATCATAAAAAATTTCCTGATATAAGTCGGTATACAATCTAAATTCACTTCAATGGCAGGAGATTTTCAGCTATTTTACGAAAAATGAAAATATTGGATGCAAATCAAACAGAATATTATATGGGAATTGAATTACATAAATGATTCACCCTAAATTTTTACTTTGTTATTTTCTTTTCCTTTATACCTCATAGAGAGACGTTCCGTAAATTTGTTGCATCGAATCTTCAGTTAAAACCTGGAAAATTTATTTTCATGGTATAATTGAAAATGTTGTGCTAGATGATTTTGAGAAAAAAATTTTTCATAATGTTAAAATATTTTTTTTATTTTTCACGTTTTTACTGTTTCACCATTCATTAAAAATATTTGTTACCAATTTTTTTTTCTAAAATAAGAAAAATCTCCTTCCTATTACCAAACTTTTTTTTGCCATCTCTCGCAGAGCCTGATCACTTCAACTTTAACCAATCTCCCACTGCTTTCACCAGAATTTTCATTCAAAGCTCTGCTGTTATTGCAGTATCAATTGACGTCATCAAACGCAGTGCTCATTATGATGAGTCATGTCGTATATCTCCCGACCAGCGTCTATCTGACGTCACGCAATCAAAGACCAATGCGATTAATTCTTCGTTATGGAATAAAAACCTCCGAGTTCCGAGTTCGATACATTTGCCAACTCTCCGAGTTGATTCATGTGATTTTGATAAAGCTGTAGAAGCCGGATTATTGTTCGTAGTTGAATAAAATAATAATATTTCTTTAATATATCAATCATGAAAAAACCCATTAATTTACAGATAAATAGTTATATTTTGCTAATTGCTTCTGCGAATTTTTAATGTGGAAACAGTAACTGGTATTGAAGCGATAAATTTGATATATAGTTTATTTACATCAATACGTAATTTCAATAATCTGATGTTTTTGTGTTGCTTTGCGTATACAAATGTATAGGCAAACAAAAAGTCTTTGATCTCTTATTCCTTTTTTCAAAGAAATAATTCTTTCCCTTCTGAGTTTTCCTTAACTCCTCGTCAATGTGTTCAAAATTTTGGTATGTGTTATTTTGTGTTGGGGTCCTTACCATTAAAACGAAAATAAGTTATAAATAATTGCGAGGGAAGTCATAATCAATAAACTAAAATAAAATGGTAACTTAATATTTTGCGAGTATAAAAATTTGAGTTATTATTCCGAAACAAAGTCAGTAATAATAAGTATATCTGTTGACTTTTGATCATTCTACAAAACTGTTTTTTCAAACGGCTCCAATTTGCATTTTTGAAGAATCACAAAGTATGATTTTTTTTTGCGTACACAGGTACATGAATTTCATGCAGGAGAATATGTTCAGGTCAATCAGTCAGGGAAAAATCCTCTTTTGCCGACCATAAACGAGACACCTACTGATCACAACGTATAGTTTCATGGTGACAGGGAACTCACGGAAGTCATCTGAGGGATTGTATCATTATAAAAAAAACGATCCTTGTTTGCAATCTCCACCGGTTGTCGCTAAAAAATGAGGTTCAAAATTAACGCTAACAATTACTGCTATTACGACATGAAACAAGTCTTATTAAAATAAATAAATTTGGTTATATAGCACGTGACTTATAAGCTCATTAGTAAGGAAAAATGTTTTTGACATTGCAATGTCGAAATTTGTTTGCAATGTCGAAAAATGGAAACCGATACAACATTCTTTACATATGAGAACTTCGAATAGAGCTATTCGAAATGTATTTCTCATCTCACTCGATTTTAGTACTAGGATAATAGCAAAATTCACCTTAATTCCGTTCAACAATAATTAATTTTTTGTTAGTTTATATTCTTGTTTGTTTACACTCTGTACTTTTTGATTCTGATAAAAAAAGCCAATTGTGGACGTAAGATTTCCTTAATTTGGGTTTTACGTTACTCCAGTTAGGAAAATAAAGTTATATTTATAAAATTTACATTTTATAGTAATTTTAATGACTCAACTACATTGTTTTTAAGTTTCTTCAAAAATTGGTTATGTTGAAAATGACGCTATTTGAACAGTCACCCCTGTTGTAATAAATGTATTAGGATAATTTTAGTGTATTGCAAGAAACGTTAGTGCTTTACGACCAAAATCGTGTATTTAGTGTGTTTAAAGAAAATAATTACAAAGTTTAATGATACAAAGGAAAAAATATTTTAAATAAACTCAAGAAATTAGTATACAACGTAGTACTGTTATCCATTACATAAAATTATCATTTTCTTAATCTTTCTGAGAATAATCGGAATAAATAGTTGTTTTCTGAATGATTTTAACATGTTTTATTCATGTGCGTTAGTGAATTTGACTGTTCTGGTTCGAGACCCAATTTATAATTTTTATAAATAATGTTTGTCTTGCTAGTTTTTATATTTAAGCTCATTCAATATAATTACATTAATATATTACATTAAATCTTTTAAGGTTTGATATTTCACACAGGAAATAAAATATCTCGTAAAATAACAATATTCCAATTGATATGTGTTATTAATCCGATGTAATGTGGACAGTGTGTGTTTGAAAGAAATAAAATACATTAGTAAAATGTTTTAAAGAAATGTTTTTGGTCTTAGATTACAGTTGAAGCGAAAAGTCCTCTTTAGAAGAAAGATATTAATAGTACAATTTTCTGAAGAATCATTTTAACCAGCTGTGTAAAGGATTATTTTGGATACCGGTTACGCATTGGAAGATAGTAAATATGATATATTATTTCCATGACTGCGTAAATTTTCTCATACAATATTTTTTTTTATAAACTTGTTTGTCCGGGCAATCTGCGTCTCAGTAGAAATAACTACCAACGTTTCGGCCATATTGCTGTGGCCTTCTTCAGGACAATGTCAGTCGTACAGACCAAAGTCGTTGTCGTACTCTTCGTAGTATGACAGGAAAAGTATGACAGCGACTTAGGTCTGTATAACTCTGACATTGGCCAGAAAAAGGCCATAGCATGATGGCCGAAACGTTAGTAGTTATGTCTGCTGAGATGCGGTTTGTCCGGAACCAATAAGTTTAAAAAGACTCCGTCCGCCGAAGCCTACTTTTATAACATGTTTTATATTTCATGAACACTATTTCCTATTGACTATACGGAATAAATTTGTGAATGAATTGTTATAAGTTTTATTGTAAAGAATTTGTGACGAAATAAAAATGACAAGCATTAGAATATTTTTATTTTTAACTACGTTTAAATAGCGACGATTAACAAAGCGTATAATAATAAGCTAATGGAAATAGTTCTCTGTTCAATTTACTATAGGAAACGTAATGCATTCCAAATGAGTTTCATGATAATTAAATAATTTTAAGTTTTGAATTATAATTAAGCATTTTATACAGATTTATTTCTTTACTTTACTTGAAAAATTAAAGAAATATTTAATTTAATAGTTCGATTCTTATGGCTGCGAACTATCAGGACACATCATTATATACCAAACTGGCCTTTTTGTAATTGTAAGAGCTGACAAAATAAAATGATGTGAGTGAAAGCTATTTTACGATTGTCATTGGCGTCACCGTCACATATCGAAAGTGATCATATGCGTCCTCCCCAGACCAACGCATTAGATTTCATACAGCCTGTTTTTTAATGTCACCGTTGTTCTGTTGGGTGGACGCAATTTTTGTAATGGTAGTTTGATGCTTTCCGCTAATATTTCAATTTTGTGACAGCGATATGCGTTCCATACGGTAGAACATTTTGGAGAATGGAAGGAGAAAATTTATTATTAATTTGTTAAAGTGTCTTTGTTGGTTCGCATCACTTTTAATGATACGTTTCATGGATATTACTATCTTCATCGATGATATTAAAAGCTGCCGATTTGAAGTATACTACGATGCAATGAAAATTTCCAGCAACAATTCAATTTGTAGTAAAGTTTCACTTCCTGGAAAAATAAAAATGGAACATTAAAATTTTTAACGAGAGACGCTATATTACGGTATAAAGAGAAAAATTTATATACGGTATATTGTTAGCTATTTATATTTCTTAATTACTTTTAAATGATACAAAAATAATAATTAGAAATATACTTGTCATAAAGTTTTTGGTATTTGCTAACAGATATAATAAATGAGTCATACTAATTTGGTGCCTACATTATAACGAAAGTTTAAATAAATGGAACCTCCAATTTTATTTCGTTGTAGAAATGCCATTTAAAAATGTGTGTTCATTAAATAAAAATGCTAAGCAATTATACCAAAGGATTAGATAAATTCTTTATAGTTTTATTTACAAGAGATGAATTAGAAACCCACAAAACCAAAAAGTGGGTGATACGTGGCTTTCCAGTCCTGTTTTGACCCTAGGGATCCATTAATGACCCGTTCTTTTTGTTTCACGCAGGCTGTCAATGCATCATAAAATTTCATGTATTTTTGTAATTGAATAGTAGCATAGAGGATGGTATAATAACAAGGATGCAGCTGTTAAAAAATATTGTCATATGAACTTCGCTGTTAGTATAATGATACAGTATTATTCCCACTGAACTAATCGTGTTACTTCCATCAAGCTCTGAATTACAAAAGCATAGATGCCTCCCTAATGATTGGTAAAAATAAATGAATGCGGATTTATGATTATGATCTCCCAACAATTTCATTTTAGTAATTTTTTCTCTGCGTAGAAAATATCCTGAATACGAAGTGTATTAATTAAAAAAGGAATATATCACAATGACAAACGTGACCGTAGAAAGCATAATTATCAAAATATTTCAATTAAATAATAATAATCCAATTAAACAATAATAATTTTGACGTTAGAAATAATCCAATTAAATAATAATAATTTGGACAAGTGTTAACGTAATTTAAAGGATTGATTCTGCAACATAACGGACAAAAAGTATAACTTTATTCAAATAAACATATTTCTTAATTCTGTAAATTTTTTGGTATTGGTATGCAGAAAGAAAAAAAATCGTTCAATGAAATGGACAGAAGGATTTTATTTGCTTACCATCAGACATTGAGTGTACAATAATTTCAACTGTATTTTCGAAAGTATGAATAATCCTATCATGATGTTGCTTATGATGTCTTCCAAAAAAATAGTTTAATTCTAGGCATAAATGGGCAGTGTT
Organism: Laupala kohalensis; assembly: GCA_002313205.1. Taxonomy (NCBI): domain Eukaryota; kingdom Metazoa; phylum Arthropoda; class Insecta; order Orthoptera; family Trigonidiidae; genus Laupala; species Laupala kohalensis. The sequence goes on from NNCF01127353.1 coordinate 396,707, forward strand.
TCTGATCAGTTACTCTTTGCTAGTGTTGTCAGCAAAGCAGAAACAATCGTCTCTGCGCACCGTTATATCCTGATCGCTTTATTGACATGCTCTGCTAACCACGTTTCACATACTAAGCAAACACTGCCATATATCAGTATCATCTGAACGACAAATCTTTATCAATAGCTACATCCTTGCTCTTCGTGTCACTCTAGCAGCAGCTGTTCATGGTTTTAGCGCACACTGTATTAGTTTAACCTGGTGAAGGAACAAATTGCCATATTCCACTTCTCAGTTAATATCGCAAAAGTGCCTTGTGTTTCGTGTTTCTCGCTCTATTTTCGCATTGAAACTCTTCTCATCATTTCTTCACTAATTTCATCTTTCACTTCATTTATACCCTCTTTCAAAAAAAGTCCATAAGATTTACGATCAGTAGCACATTTATGGTAAATTTCATTTAACCTTTCCTCTTTTCTTTTCTGAAATAACAACATTTAAGAAATACAAAGATAATGCTTATTGACTGACTAATTTATTTAAAAGAGAATATAACTTGACTACTTCGGGCGTTGACCTGACTTGATTGTATTACATTCATAACACATTCATAACTGGACTATTCATTATTTTGATAACCTGTTTACATTGTTTAATGCTAAATTTGAATACAAATAAATTATGCCTACAACTATGAAATATGACGGAAAATAATATATGACATTTTATTCGGGTAAATAAAATAATCCTGCAACATAAAATTAAACATTCGTATTTTCAAACAGAATATTAGTTAGATTCAATTCCTAGTCTCCTATAATATCTTGTTTCGTACATTGATACAATTACTCCTCAGGGATAGAAACACTAAATCACTTCATTACTCTCTTCTCTTGAACTATCAAACCTCCCACATCACCAACTCTTGATCAATCGAGAAGCCTTAACCTTGAACATCGTTCTCGGAGTAATGGGACCGTTCATAATGGACACATACCTTTGTCCTCGCAAATTCAAGTCCATTATTGTGGCACAATGCGCCGTGACTTAGGATCTCCCACTCAATTCCACAAGAGACTTGCTACAGGATGAGCCATTGGGATGCACGATTCTCGGAGTCGTTGGGGTATGGAACGGTATGCGAGAAAACTTTATCGGACTTTTTCAACATAATTGAGGCATGTACATGGAAGAGGTTCTATGAAAAACATGTTTTTACAGGAGACACGAAAAATATGATCGAACGTCTTAATTGATTCTTAAAATGTATGCAAATGTAATCATAGATTACATGTTTCATGATGGTTTTAAACAATAAAATGTACACAAATTTAAAGCGTTTTATGGAAACTGTTATGTCAATATTTAAAATATGAGAGTGTTCGAAATACTACATGTTCCAAAAAAATCATTCCAAATCCCATAGAGACTACTGAAAGAGCCTGATAACCATCATTGTGCCTGGCGATACAACAAATTTATGAGAAATTAGAAAATATGTAATATCCACTTTCCTGACTGTTATTGCATAATACATGTTATCCTCGCAATGATGTAATTCCCTCGTTATTTTACTCTGTAGTGACGAATCACTGTCAAATTAAATAATAGAATTTATTTTGTTGCTAAAGGTTCATTTAAGAACTAATTTCAACTGCTGACGCGTAGTTGTTCTATATTGTCCTCAAAATATATCAAATCGAAAAAAAATTAGCAGAAAATTATTAAATGCTTTCTTATTGCAAAATGTTTAACATTTAACAACAAATTTATTCATTAATCATTCCGATTTGCGATCTATTTGAAATGTTAACATTGATGTCGGTGCATATTATTAAAAGACATTTTAAATCAGTATATTGAGGATATTTGTATTATCATTGTATTTGAAAAATAAGAGCAGGTCAGATATTGAAAAAGAAATTAAAATGTTACTGGAAAAAGTGATGTAAAATAAAATTAGGTAATTCAAATTAATTGTATAATTTGTTTCAGGACTGGAATTGAGTAACGAATAAAATATTTCTGTTTCATGTTAGTAAATTGTATCGGAAGCTATAATTTGAAATCAAGTGAGTCGGAACCCAATCCATAAAATCCTTTGCACCGGATACTTGCTCCAAAGAACCCGAAGCCGCGTTCCTCTATCGTAGGAAGAAGGGTAAGGGGACGGCGATGTCGAACGAATGTTCTCCATTGACCCGACGAGACAGCGAGCAGCGCCAACACGCTCTCTTACGTCGACCGTAGAACCTGTACAATATTTGTCTGACGACGACGACGGCCGCTGCAAGCGACTTGGGTGCAAGCAAAGTTAGTGAAGGCGCGACATGGCGAAGCATCTTTCAAAAGGAAGGTTCCCATTGTTCTCGCAGCTTCATTGTGGCTTGTGTTGGAACGGGGGAATCGGGAAATGGGGGCCTCTAGCGGTGAGAACCCGAAGGCGCTTGGGAATACGGGGGGAGACCACATACGCCTCCAGCAAACTGACAAGGGGAGGACACACCTAGGGGGGGAGGAGGAACACAATGCAGGGGATGAGGTTGCTGCTGGGGGCATATATAACGATGTAGGTCGAGGGAGTACATGTCTTATATTGACAGACGAGTGGTAACGTCTTCGCCTTCACCATAGCGCTGGCCAGTAGAGCGAGAGTTCAAACTCTGCTCGACCAAATTAGGGGAGGTTTTCAGCTAGGGTTTCCCTCACTTACTCCAAACAATTACCAGTTCGGTACCAAATGTTTCCGGCAATACCAACATCTCTCCTTCCCAATTCCATATCCCAAATAACGGTTAGGAGGAAGAACAGGTCTCATGTCCGGATACTCGCCGTAAGACTATAAATACTTTTTAAAAAATTGATTACTTCAAGTCGTAAAATTCTACGGGATGTCTCATAAATCTTCTTAACAGAATTCAGTACAAACATTTTATCGTCGAGCTATTAGCCAGCAGAAAAATTAATATTCAGTATCCCCTCATTAACACGCTTAACTCTCCCAGATCCATTGTGGTATTTGAATTGAGGTTTTATAACTAATCATCTCCAAATAAATAGCCTCTCTACCTGACCTTAACCGTACCAAAGTCTACACTCGAAGAACTACTATCAGATTATAGTGCTCGCACGAAGGGCGCTTAAATTTTCTTTTAAGAAGATAAAAAATGTAGGTATTGTATTGGCCCTTCTAGGTCATTTCATTCAGTATCATAAAGAATCATCAAATTCACTGGCAGATCCAAGGGGTGACTCAGGGGGCATGTGCCTCCCCCTCCTCCTCCAAAAACGATAGAGATAAAATAATAATATTACGACAGTTTTTTTTTTTTACTTTGAAAAAAATTCAATATGCCTATTCAGAGCAACATGAACTAATAAAATACGTGTGACAAGACGATTTCATAGGACAAACATGACTTATTTTCCTTTTTTAGATATCCACTCCTACACAGAAATATGAGCATAGGGCGGCAATATTTCGCTGTTCACCAGCATACTCGCACTTCAGAGAGATTCGGAGCCTAAAAGGAAATTACCTATTATATTTATAGATAAAATTATAGAAATATAAGTAAATAAGTGTAAATCATAAATATACGAAAATTAATTATTTTTTAATGAAATAATGGAACTTTATTAGCACAATAAATGAGTTTTATTTACAATTACAATACATTGAACTTTAAAGAGCAATGATTGAAAGGTTTTGTTAGTGTTCTTATAAAATGTGTAATAACATAATAGGATTCATGACTGATAGAAAAAAAATATTGAATACGACATTTCAATCCTTGACTCGAAGGCAGTAACGCACAAAGTACAGATTTGATTAAAAACATAAATTATTTGAGAAGCGTAATTTTAAAGGTTCTTTATGAAAAGTACAATTTAAGTTATAGAATTATTGGAACGCTTTAAATTACGGTTTCAAGAATTTTTTTTTAAAATTCCGGTGGAGGGACCCGCACACTTATTTTTCCTTATGGACCCGTCCCCAAATCAAATCATGGATACACTCCTGATGAAATGGAATATAGTATTTGTACTCCAGAAAAAAAGTTTAAACCTTCAAGCAACAAACAAACATTCTTCTTTTTGTACTACACTGTTTGTACTCGCAGGAGACCTGAACATCCCGCCACCCCTCTTTGAGACAGCGCCAAGCAAAGTAGTTTTTTCATTGGTGTCTTTGGTCAACTATTTAGTATGGGAGTCCAATGCAAAAAAAGTCGCCCCCCCAAAAATACACCAACAAATTTCAGCATGAATAGGAACGCAGGAGAGTAGTTCAACACTGCCCCTCATTTTGCACTAACACAATTTCAATTTCATGAGACGAGATTTTTTCGACTAATGTACATGATGAGGTAGCAATTTAGTCCTTCTAGGTCTTAATATGACATAATCAATATTTCTTTATCGAAAAATGATGGATAATTGTGAATTTGATTATTACCCCTGGTTGGAAAGCTTACAGAACGACTGCACCTGTATCGAAAATAGTTGAACATTTTATAGGAAATTTAAGGAGAATTATTATTTCATTAGATATTTTTCTCAAACTCTAACCATTTTGTGACAAAATGGCATAAACCGCAAACGCGCATCTTCAGGGTGTCTTTTAAAGGGTTGGTAAGAATTTTATCGCTGCCAGACGTACAATTTTGAATTGCTTCCTGGCGTTGATACTTATGCGAATTGTTTTTGTATGTTTTATGGGTGCGGGTATTTTGCACTGGTCTCTTGGACGAATTTTTCTGTTTCAACAATGGCGCAAGTCAAATGTGAGTGAGCCAAAACATTATTGACGTAGACACAAAAAAATTTTTATGGAGAAAACTCCACCACCTCTCAAAAGATAAAAACAATAAATAATTTAAATTTAAATATCTCATATTAGACATATTAAGATATGTATGTGTCCAGATTCAAGCCTGAACGAATATTAGAAGAAGTATATTTTAATGCTTCAGGGAGTAAGTCAGTCAGCGAGTTAAACATTGTAACTTTACTAATATTAGATTAAGTAAAGCAAAATAATACACCGATGTCCGTTAGAAAATAGAACTAATTGTGAAAATTCGTATACGAGACCATATTTTATGTGATTAAGTAAATTGAAAGGACTAGCCAAATTTGTTCATCAATTCACAATGCACCAAATACATTTAACTTTCAGTCAATGAGAAAGCGTGTCATTAAGATCAGTTAGCCAATCGACAACAACGCTTATATGTAGCGAATTAAAAATGAAATAGAAATAGCGCCAGTTGCGGGTAGAACACACTAAAATCCCAGAGAAAAAGAACTAGACCTTGGTGAACGTCGGTCACATCTTTGTCGTTTAGTCGTTGGCGATAGTGGTAGAGAAGTCACGGCAAATGTATAGCGAAGAAGAGAGTTGACAGTGTCGAGAGACACGAACGCGGCGCTGAACGACAACATCCATTTACGAAATGAAAAACTACGTAAGAAGGCGAGAAGCAACACCCACACACACACAGAAAACGCGTTGACATATACAAGCGCTGAGTGGCGCCTTTGTCGTTTCAATTGCGTTGGCGGTGAAACCCTTTTCTTTCGGATCTTCGCTGGAGATGACTTTCGTATTTAGAGGCACATTTGTATGCGAGTTGCTCGTGTTGCAAGTCAGACTCTTTGTCACTGAAAGGGGAGTCTGATTCTGTGTTGAAATTTTTTCTCGCGTTCTTCCATCACTTTACTCATGTTAATTTGTGTAGATACGTAAAGAACATTTTCGCAAATAGAGTGTGTCATGTACTTGAACTGTGAAGGAAATTAACTCGAAACACTAGGATACTGGAGAGTAGACTTAGCAGTAAATATAAGACAAAAATGAATTCATTATTTGTACTTTTATGATTATATACATTTAGAATACCTATTACACAGTTATAGGTGTTGTAGAGGGGACTCAGAACAGCAATGTTTGGTAATAAACACATGTTCGTAAATGCTCCGTTTGGAAGGTAAACGACCTTGAAATAACGTTAAAGGATACGCAGCACGTGCATCAACCAACTCGTATCTGCGTGAACTACAACATATACTCGAAGTGGCGACCACGAGTTTTGTTGCACAAAGTGTACCAGCGAACAATGTGCACATACACACGGTCCAAACGGCCTGGAGTGTCCTGAATTTCCTCCGCTGCAGCAATTACACGGGCTAGGAGATCGTCCTGTGAATCCACAGAGGTCGTGTAAATAATACTTTTCATGTAGCCCCACAGGAAAAAGTACAAATGTTAAATCGAGCGATCGTGGTAGCCAACTAATCGGTCCTCTGCGACCTATCCACCTGCCCCCGAATGTTTGGAGAAGGTACTGACGGACGTTGCGTGAAAAACGGACTGGCGCGCCATCATGCTGGAACCACATCGTCCGACGGATATGCAATGGCGCATTCTCCAAATGCTGCACCAGTATGTCTTGCAGGAAGGTCAAGTAGCAGTGACCCGTTAGACAAGGCAGTAGAATACACGGGCCAATCAGATTACAATGGATAATACCAGCTCACACATTAATACCGAAACGATGTTGAAATCGATGGGTATGTGTGGCATGAGAGTTTTCCTCACCTCGAATGTGGTTGTTACGACGGTTGAGCAGACCTTTGTTTGTGAAAAGAATGATCAGAGGAAAGTCTGCAACGTCGCCACAACGATGTAGGAACCACGAGCAGTAATCGGCACGTGTCGCAAAATCATCTGGACCCAATGCCTGCACCCTCTGGAGGTGGTAATGGTGAAGTTGCTGTTCATGGAGAACTCACCAGACGCTACTCTGGGATACATCCGTGGCATCTGCGATGTTGCAGGTACTGGAAGATAGGTTGTGGTCGACCAGTTGGAAGACTTCCTCTTCCACGCTAACAGTGCGGCGCGTCCGGTCACGACCACAATCGGCTCTACTAGCCTTGAAGGTGCCGGTTTCCTGAAGCCGTTGTTCCAATCTTGGAAAAATGTCATGTGATCGACGGGCACGACCCAGAAATCGTTCGTGATACAGGCGTTGTGCTAATTGACTATTTCGTCCACTTTCACCGTAGATGAACAACTTCTCGAGGTGATCGGAAAACGTGTACTCCGCCATTTAGTAATGCACCGTCTTTCTCGATCGCTCAGTGGCAACTGATGTACAAGCGCTTCAATTCATTGGATTTTTCTCTGACAACACGTGACATGGCGTCACACAAGACATCAGGTGACACGAGACACCCTCCTCCATCAATGTGTATTGCCTTCCATTGTTCAAAGTCGTTTATGTTCCAAACGCCGCATTTTCGGACTTGGGTTTATTACCAAATATTGGTGTTCTGATTCCCCTCTACAGCACCTATAACTTTGTGATAGGAATTCTGAATCATTCTTTATATATAACTTTATTTTTAAGTTACCTACGAATAGAAGATGTTTTACGTAAGGATGTAGAATATAGACAAAAGTTTAATAACTCATCAAATTATTATAAAATTATATTAAATGATTTTTAAAGACTCTCCAGACTCGGTTAACTCTCTACACAATCTAAAACAATTCGTACAGTTGTAATATCTGAAAATGGCTTCTATAACTTTCCTCTACCCAGGTACTTGAGGGTGAATGGGTAAATAGCCTTAGGTATATCCGAATCTGGGATTTAGAGCATTGACTTTACTCCATGTAATTATGATAGAACTTAACTTCATGTTGTTATGATTTAATGTGTAATTACGTGTATTTGCTAATTAATACGACGAATTACAATGTTCCCAAGCTCAATTAGTATTTTAAATTATTCGATTTGATAATTAATATACTGAATACATGCCTAATTATTTGGCTGCTTTCATATTATGAGAGACGATAAGGTGAACAGTTTTAGCCACGAGTAAATCTGAATTTGAAATAAATTTATTTTTGGTGCACAAACTAAAAGAAATCTTATCGGAAATTACTTTTACACTTTTACAGTGATTGAATTATGATTTTTACAATAAATATTTCTCCTTAAAGAAATTATTCATTAAATGTGTATAATAATATAAGATATAAATCAATCTCTATTAGTACCATACAAAAAACTGTTTCTAAAGAATAAATGAGACATAAATTCGCCCAACTTTGAAAAACTTTGAAAATATCGCGAAGGAGGAAATATAATTCTTTCTTTACCATACAATGAGTCAAATGGTTCATTTTCCCTTTACTCTTTAACACTTATTTTCTATTCTCAGTATAAGCTCTATTCATAATTTTATCACAATGTACTTACATGAAAAACAATGATCATATATTCTCACCAGACCCTCGAGGTGGAAACTCAAGAAACTCGCGTAATCCACGCAGTCTGAAAAATTAATACCGCACGCATAGTATTTTGTTTAAATAATTAATATTTTCTATAAGTAGACTTAAAAATCGCAGAAAATAAGAAAGAAAATCTTCAGCAATTTCAAGTATTAGGAGAAGTAGAATACTTGAATTCTAAATCACGGTACATTAAAGATGATCAGTCTCTATTGTCTTGAAATCAAACAAAACTAAATTGTTGAGTTGAAGTAAAATTTCCATGACAAATACTCACACTAGCAGTATTCTTACTCCCACAATTTTTAATTTACTTCATGAATTTTTAAAATTTTATTTAAAACAGTCTTCTTTGAAGTTGAACATTATTTTCTTTTATTCAAATGATTGAGAAGAAGTAATGCATTTGTTAATATAATTTAGTATGTAATCTCGCATCCAGGAAACATGGATTGTAAATAAATAAAATGTATACAAAATAAAATTACTACGAAGGAATAAAATTTAGAAAAAAAGAAAACAAAGAGAAATAAAAATAAGGATTAGATACTCTGTAATGATATAAAGCAAAAATTAAAAATGAAGAAAAGAATGTATCGTCCAGTGAAAGTAGATCTTATTTTATGTACTACAACCTCTAAATGAATATTCAATTATAAATTATTGCCTTCCCCAACCTTCAGTAGCAAATTTTAATAATAAATTATTGAAAACGAATTTTATAAGTCAATATTAGAAAGGTTTGAATACAGTTTGCTGTCAACAAATAGGAAGTGTTCATCTTTCGACTTGACAATTAGGACTCAAAGCACCGTTGGATTATGGATCTGACCACAATCGTGTATCATTTTATACCATAATAATCAAAGACTGGCATCGACGTTATTGTGACGAACACAGTAATTGCTATTATTTTCTCTTAAGGACATGTATTAGGAATCAGTGAAATATTACTTATCCTGCAATATAAAGCTTTATTCTCACCTACAGGTCCATATTCCACCAGCATATTGAATAGTTTGCGAAAATGCCGAAGACTAATGCCAAAGTGGAAACCTCTCAATATCATAAAATATTCCCTCTCTCAAAACCAGAGACACAGCGATCAGAATTGATGACTTGAGCACTTTCATTCGTGTAAATTTGTTTTTCTGAGCTGGAGATTCAGTTGATGACACATTCACTGTCATTAAAGTCTGTCAAAAACAAAGATGGCAGCCATTCATGCTATCCTTTGTGACCTCAGTTTTTATTCAAGCGGATGATTTGAAATTCGCAGCTTCTGCAAGTCAAATATGTCTCCTGCCTTTTCCATTCACGAAATGGCTGCATCTGCTGTCATATTACGACTTCGTCCATTTGCTGCATTTTTCTCACCAATTGTTCAGTAGTTTATTTCGAATCGATTCTTTGACTTTCAATTTCTCTCCCGAATTGTAACAAAATGCAATCTGTTTTCTCGGTATTCAAATTATTCGTTTTCAATGAACATGTTTAAAGAACCATTCTGCATTAAGACTTAAATAATTTTAATACTTTTTTCAAGAAAATTTGAACAAGAAAAAAATTCATTTTTACGTGTTTTCCAGCGTTGTATGTGACGGCTATGAGGTTTAATTGGACGTTTGTCAAACGCAAAAGTAAATACTGTGATTCGGAATGGGATGAAGTGGTTTACACATACGTTTCTCAGACCGATATGGATGCAAACTTGTTTGGTAAATGTCCTTTTCCTTATCTCAGAATTGATAATACAAATAAGGCAACTCGTTAAATTAGGTTTTGTAGGTGAAGAAATTACGTTTGTTAAAATAAATCTATAACGAAGCAACACATTGGATTGACATATTATTCGTAAAGAAAATAATTTAATTTATAAAAATCATCTGATCAGTGGTTACTTTGAATTTTTAAGATACTTAAAACTTGATGAAACGATTTTTACACTGAAAGTACAAGGGCAAAGGATACTACTAATTTGCTTCATCAAAATTCTTGAAAATATGGGTTTCAACGGATTTGTCGATTTTGTGGTTTCAAGTATTGTTTTCTATGAATGATTTATCTAATAATTGATTTATGTTAATAGAACTAAGTTTATTCTTCAACTGTCAGTAAATATGAACAGGATCAGAGAGATCGCCGAAGATTGCTGCTTAACTTACATCAATCAATGTAAAATGAGCTATTTTGCCACATTTTTGACTAAAAAATGTATTTCTCAGACTTGTTTATCACTACGTATACAAAAACATTTTTTATACAATCACCTCAGAAAAAAGTTATTTCATATAATCACAACAGAAACTTTTCCTGGAACGAAAAATGCAGAAATTATTTACGTATATAAAGAAAAATAAAGTTAGCACGTACTAAATTTTACTTCATTTTAAAATATACCTTAATATGAGCTCTTTTTACATTTTTCTTATATACATATACATATATAAAAAATATTATTCAATAAAATACTTTTTAATAACATAAGCAGATAAAGTATCAAAGAAAGATGTCATTGGATTATTTTGTTTTCAGCTTCAACCTGAGTTGCACATCGTTTTATTGCATATACAATTTGAGTAAAACTGTCAAGAACGTAACACGCTTTACACGCGGTACGAATTTGATGGTTTTAAAATTAAATATTTACCAAGCTATACAATCGATCAAGTTATCCTATATTTTCCATTTTAGCGTGATAATTGAATAGATATATTTGCATCGTGAATACATTTATCGAAATCATTTCTGGAAACCATATTCTTTGATATAGGTTCCTTCATAATTTCCTGACGTTGAAACCAATATTTCGTGACGTGTTGAAATTATAATTAAATCATAATTAATAGTTCAATTTAAGAAAATATTTTGATTAGGAAAATAAATTTCTTTCTCACTCAAAACGCATATATAAACTTATACGTAATATTCAATTTATTCTAGCAATTAACAAAAGCAGCATTCTAAACAAACAGTAAAATATTAATTGCAAATAAATAGTTAAATATTTGTTCTACTATCAAAATTATCTCTTTAATCACATGAAACTAAGATATTTTAAAATCATTTTGCCTCCAATGGATGAATTAATCCACCACATGGCTTGTTAAAGCTTGGAGTAGGAATGTGTTATATTTCTATTGCGTTCGAATAAAAATAATAAAGGAGGCAATTAAAAACATTGTGTTTCTTGATGGTTAAGTGCCCTACAATTAGATCGTTTTCGAAAACGCTTTCGTAATTAGGTTCTCTCTTTTGTGTTCATCCGAAAACCATACAAGAGCCCAAATGCAGATTCTGTTCATTTCACTGTGAAATCGGACTGGTATTTCTAGAAACGGGATGTATTACCATCTTCGAATAAATAGCCATTTTATATTCCAGTTCATTCAATATGTACAATAAAAGTATAATGAATATGTTTTAATATGTATTTGTACAACACAATTTTCTATTTTTAACATAAACACAATGTACGTCTTAAAAAAGAATAGTGAAAGAAAATTGTTTAGAAAAGACAATTAATGGGCTAAGTAGTATCTTTAGATTATTGAAATGTATGAACTTAGTTTAGTTAATTATTTGTTTTGAATGTTTGTAGCGTGTATTAATAAAATAAAGAATATAATAAATTTTGTATTTGAATAGAGATTAATTAGTGATATCGAGTGTCTTTAATAATGCAAAATAATTCATAAACCTCTGAACACGTCCTTTTTACCCATCTGTCTACATAAATTCGCCATACGCTAGTGAACCCTTTCCAACACGAAAATCTCATCTGCCGTTCCACCTCCGCGTCCCCCTTCGACAGATGTCTCTTGCTTCGTAATCCCAATAATTTGCTCATCCAATCTTGCGCGACGCGTCTCAATGGTCATCCCTCTTGTCTAAACAGCTCATGTTGTCCGTCCACGTATCGAATCTACCAATACGCTCCCCTCTCTCTTACACCCCGTTCCCTTCCCTTCCCCACCCTCTTTTGGTCGCACTCGGTGCTCGTTGACGCAACGTAGTGATGTTTCGGCAAAGGGAATCAAGGCCAATTTAAATCAGTCGAATTCGCTTCATTGCACAGTGTTCCGTTTGGAGATTCCGAGGTACGCGGTGATAAAACCCGCTTCCAATAAGTCTCATGATGAAACATTTGAAGGTAGAATCTTTGTTGCGTTATTGGATATCTGGAATGTGCCACAGTAGATTTTCCAATTAAAAGGATGTTCGTGTTCCAAGACGTTCTAGTGAAATGCATTTGATTGGTACTTCGTGTCAGCCTCCCTAAGTTCTATCCCACACCTCCTAGAATAATCTTTAAATCAATGCCATAGTGCATTCAATTGAGTAGGGCATTGAACAAAATTTGAATTTGAAAATGTTAAAACTCATTTAGTACCAAAAAATATTTCTCTTGAACATCTTGTTTACAGCATTCGTACATCTGGTTAGTAAATAAGAGTTTTGTTATGTGAGTCTGGCTTATAATAAGCCAATTTTAATTTTGGTTCATCCCGTCATAACATATTTATTCTTACTACATTAATTTGTCAAATTTCATAGAGATTAGTCTATTTTGGTAATTTTGATCAGTGTAATTTGGCCACTGATGATGATATCGCGAAACATGTCTGTGAATAATAGAAAACAAACTGTTTTCCGTGGAAATTAGATTGTGACACGAAAAATATTTCACTGGTTTTGTTGAGTTGCGGAAACACCGTGTTTGAAATATTTATTAAATACATGACATAATATTGGATTAAAATCATGCATTTTAGAGTAATCTCAAAATAGGACCGTACTCTTTCTTCTTAACGTATGTGCAAAATCTACAATAAAAAATAAATACGTACAGTCAATTTAGTTTTAATAACTAAACAAACTCACATTCACTCTTACACTAATGAATAACGTGTCCAGCTTCATGAGTAGCTTTCATCTTCCACCAGGCCAGTCAAATAAAAAATCAAATAGATTTCGCTAACAAAATTGTTCAGAGAACTGCTCAACTTTTATTTACATTAGATTCTAAAAAATCTCTACTAAAATGCTGAATTATTATTGAACTTCTATCTCAATGTTTGCGATAAACAACATGTGTTCAAATTGTGATTAATAATTAATTAATATTATACATTATCATCTTTAGGCATCATTTTAGTTAAACACAAACGCAAAAAAAGGTGAATCCATGTCAATGCATTTATTACGGAACCATTATGCAAAATTCACTCCAAATGATTTTATCTCACATCAAATACCAACAAGTGCATTATATGTTCTTGTTTTATTTCATTGAAATAACGAAAATTAAAAATAATATTTTTCTTCTCAGTTGTATTTTGAAGCTTAAACTACGAAAACCGTATTCGTAACAAGTGAAAACGTCCTCTTTTAAGGGCGAAGATTCGAATGTATCAGGTTCCGAGAATGTCTAGGATATATTCAGATAAGTACCGATACCCGCCGGGAAGATAAACCAACATCAAATTTCTCTCATTGCTGTTGTCCTATATGGGTTGTATGTCATTGGATTCCACTAGGTCACACTCATCTGCGCGAAGCCATTGCGCTAATAGAAACATTCATGTATTTTCACCCTGCACGCTACATACCAGAAGGATGAAACATATTGGAACTCTCGAAAGGATTGTGGCTACAAAAACAAACTCGCCGAAAACATTACAATCGAAAATACTTAACGAAGACGACACAATACAGTTTATTTCTAACATATTTCATTTTCCAGGGTAAACAAGTTTGTAATGTAAGAACACAAATGTCACGTAACTTTTGTTTTAAAGTAATATTAATTCGTACATTTATTCATTGCTAACAAAATTTTGCCTGTCACGTACAAAATCATTCCAAAGTTATATATCATGGGTGTTGATTGTCTTCTCCCTTTCATTTTGTTACGTCGTAAATAAAAAACGAAAAAGTATACATGCTTCTCTGTATGTTTAAGTATTACATCTACGAAATAGGTATATACGCATCTCTTTATGATTTTTTTAACAAAGTATGTTTGAAATACATTTCGAATAATTGTAACATCATTTCCATGGAGTCAGTGGCGTATCTCTCCCTTCGGTGCCTCGGTTAATAATCACATCGCGGAACTGGGTGGGGGGGAGGAGGGTCTAGCTAAAAAAAATTGGACAAGTTCTTTCTTAAAAATTAAGCAATTTTTACAAATACATTAATGTGCAACCACTTTACTTAGCAAGTGAAACCACTTTACATTCAAACATATATTATTAAATGGAATATTTTACAGTAGGGTATAATGAAAGCAAATTGAAAAAGTTGAAGGATTAAAATTTTGAAAAACAAATATCGACAATGTTGGTTTAATTTTACACGACATAAACTGTATTATACAGTAACTAATATTAATTCTTAAGATTAATAAAATGAATGATTAGTTAAATTGTAGTATCTTGGGACCCCGTTGAAAATTATAAATACTTCGGAAACAGTCAGTTCAAACTGTTCGAAGAATTTTTTATCTATCTGTTAAAAATCATGTTTCGTCGGAATAAAAGTTCTGCCAAATTTATAAAGAACCCAACGTACTTTTGAAACAGTGTATGAAATGACACCAAAGGACACTTCTAATAAATTCTGGTAATTAAAAATCGTAAAAATAAGTTTTTTGGGTATTTAAAAAGACCGTGCATGGAGGTTCCTTGCACCTGAGGGCCCCAGGCAATTGCACCGGTCGAACCGGCGATAGTTACGTCACTGCATGGATGAAACTTATCTTCAAAACTACACGAAGTTACAACAATAATCTGGAGTTCTGATGAGCCTTTTGATTAGGATCACCCCGTCCTTATACACATTCTCCCTCGAGCCTTAGGGGTGGTCTCGTTCATACTGTGGTGAAGAACGGACTGTCCACCGACTATGAAACGCGATAGGAAGCAATCGCCAAGAGAGGTCCGACGATGCTCTTTTGTTTACTGCGCAAACTTCCCACCAGGCAGCGCGCGTGTCGACGGCGGATGTGACGACGGTTGGAGAGAGAATTGGGTGGGGGGAGGGGGGGGAAGAGGAGGTTGCCGAAGAGTCGCGTGTTTGAGAGGACGCTACAGCCTCGAGTATGTGCACACGTGTCTTCTCGTGGTCAGATATCGGATATTAATGGCCTCGAGGTTTCGCAAAATATGGGAATTTTACGTGAAGGGGAGATTGCATTAAATTAAATCAAGAGTAATGAAATGCAATATACAACGAAAATTGAATCATTTTCATGACGTTATGTATTAAAACAATGCATTAAATACTATATTCCCCTCATCAAGCTTACCCAGTAAGTTGCGTAATTCTGTGCAGGAAAATAAATCATTAAATTGCCATTTTAGTATCGTTTGTGGTAAAAAAAATTTCAAATGTTGTCATTTTGTACATTAAAATATATCGAAAAAAACTAGAATTGGAGTGTGTTGTGAGAAATTGAATGGAATTGAGAACAGGTGAAGAAATAATTTTGGAAAAAGGATCATTCACATTTGTATTATGATAGTAGTTTGTTTCGCGGAACACTTAGAAAAAATTGTTCATGACTTAGAGGAGCAATCTGACAGATGAATTCATGAAAACTTGTTTAATTGATTCATTTGTTATGAATTACATTAACTTATTAAAAATAACTTTTCTCCAATAAAGCTTTCTCTACACGTTGTGTAATTCTGTGTAGGAAAATGAAATACAAGAAATATCCTATTTCTTGTATCTTTTGGGGTAACAGTTTCCAACTCCATCATTTCATAAATTTCATCTCCGACACATTGTCAATACAAGTTGTGGACTTAATACATCATCAATCTGTCTACGATCCCGACCTCTGGGGACCTCTCGAGCTATTAGCTTCTCTTGTTACTCGATATTTGATCCTCTTGTCTTGGAAGGGAAGGTTGATGTGATGGCACAGGAACAAGGAAAAAAGTCTCCTAAAGAAAATAGGAGAGGCGCCACGTGTTTTCATCTTCACACGAATTACTTGTTTTATCAGATATATCTTTCTTATATTTCATTGTTGGTTAAACAATTTATATATCATACATCTTGAAAACTGACATTATCACTTACGGATTGTTGACGACTTTTCCAAGGTGAGCAAAGAGGAAGTTCTGACGCCCTCGTCCCTCCGAGTCAGAAGCATAACAGTAAACTGATAATATTGTGACAATAAGTATACGTATCTCAACGAAAAGTAATTTATTCTATGTTTTAACCAAATTAACTGTAGCATATGACACGATAACGAATTTTTAACATTCGATGTCACTCACCTAGTCAACATCTTTTTAAGTACTGAAATTTCACTGCTAATTGAAAGTACACTTGTGAAATTTTTGCTATGGTACTGAGCAATGGAATAATGTTAATGTTCTGAATATTAGTTGTAATATTGCTGAGATTTATTATTTTAAAACATTACAGCATTACCTCAAGTCAAATATCCAACTCAGATTATCACAAATTTTATTTATGTACAAGTTAAAGAACACTTTCATCAGAATTTCAATTTTCAGGAGTATTGAAACTATTTTATGATCAATCTGTGGTTACAGGGGGGGGGGTCATGTTAAATGATAAATAAGTCAGTTGCTCAATCTCATGCGCACTTCAAATGTGCTCTTCTATCATTCTATACATTCGAATAAAATATTATGTTGTCAGTAATGATCTTGAATTGAGAAATCACAATAGTTTGTATAGTCGGGAATACGTGCTCGTAGTGGTGTACAAATTTTTATGACGTAGCTTGTGGCTTCATCCATTTAATATGCACAAAATTAAAACTATTTTTTCACGATTTTATTGACTGAGATTTGGGAACAAATACTGAATGTAGGGTCATTGTCTAAGCCAATATAAAAAGCAAAGCATAAATTGGCATAATTCACGAAGAAGATATGGCCAAGATATGGCGAAGAAGTCTAGAAGGAACGTCGAAATACCTCAGATTATAGTTACTAATCATATTGTTGCTTGAACAGACGTCGTGTACCGCAATTTACAACCATTCATAAAAATCACAACCATAGTCATGGGTCCCACCTTTTCTGAAGTTCAATTTTTATTAGTCTTCCTTCCTATTCCTATTTAAAAACCTTTGTGGTATTTTTGTATATCCACATATGGAAGGGCATACATTTATGCGTCTTCATAACACTGCTCACATTAATAATAACATATTTTATGACCCACCTGGCCCTATCGGCAGGCTTAGTCGTAAAACACACATTAACTCTTCTCAAAGGAAACACAGCTTTCATACAACTTTCGCATACTTATTATTAACAAAATACATGAATACAGCAATTCTGATTATTAAATTCCATTTGAACATTCCCCCGAAAAGGCATGCTACTAATTCTATCAATTTACACATGTCATGCGATCACTGTTTTTTACAATAACATCAACGGAATTGGTCCGTTTAAAATTTCTTCGAGCTGATGGCTCATTTGATGTTATGATAGTTCATCATAGTAGTTCATCTTTAAATGAAGAATCTCAACTGTCAATGACACAGCTACGTCAAGAGTCATTACCACGCTTTTTAACACAGAATGAACGTATGATAACACATTTTTAAGAGAATAAGGTGCCGTTGTTGGTCCTTCCAAATAATTACCTTACAATGCAAATGACTCAACACCAGCCGTCATCGGAAGCAGTAGTTTGTCGACCCATTTACGTCCCAGCTGGACCATTTGTTTAATCCAGCTTCCCCCGGGTTGCCTCCTTGCGAAGTGGCTTCATACGCTCAGGTTTCTCCCTCTCGCGGACATTTGACGGTAATGTCGGTCCAGTCAGCTCGGAAACTTCACCGGAAGTCGGATATTGACTAAAGCAATCTCACGAAACTTCATGAAAAGCGAGTGCACTTTTTGCCATCATGATGATGATCTCGAAAAATTGCATGGTTAGAATCCTCTGAATAACAATTTGAAAAATCTCATGAATAATAGAAGTCAAAGTTTCAAAACTTTTTTTGAATGATAAAAGTAAAAAATCTCCCTGGATAGTATCTCGGAAGTATATCAGTCTCTCAGCTCATCTCCCCATTATGACGACGATAATCTGTTCATCTCGAAGCGTCTCCGTTTCAATATTCAATAACAAATTCCCCTAGTTTCCTACTGAACTCGGTCAGTTTAGCTCCACCCATCATCTTACGTTATCCCTTCTTTTTAACCAATCTTCTACAACTAGTTGCTAACATGACCTCCTCTGAATTGTTACATTTTTAATGACGTCGGCATCCAATCAAGCAATCACTGGTCGCCTCTTAACTACAAGATGCGTAGCTTTGGGATCTGGTATTTTTCCAAAGTCGTCATCTAGTTTAATATCCGCACACTCGTGTCAAGCTTCCCTCACAAAGGACCCATTCACTTCGCCAGAAGGCCTCCACTTCTCCATCACCAGAGCTTACCCTTTACATTCCCACATCTGCCCGACGTCGTTAACATTCCTTCATCAATATTTGGGGCCAGCACTCACATGGAAGGACGCGATCCCTTCCCATTTTCTTCTGTTTTGTTTCGATAAAACCCAGACCTTCTTCCCGAAATTGCCTCAACGTGTCTCCGTCGTTCAAGGTGTTCCATTAAAAGAAGCCTTTATTTTCGTGTCTCCTCGAACCTACGAAATTATTATTAGTTCTATTTCTCACAAGGATTTACGAAATACCACAACTAATTGTTTATTACAAACTTAAGCGGTGTCTGAACACGTGCTCCGAAAGAAGGTCTTTCGTTGGCCAAAACGAAAATATTTTATATTATANATATATATAGAGAGAGAGAGAGAGAGAGAAATAGTTCTACTTTATTCTTATGAAAAAATACCAATACAATTGGTTAAACTTTTGGTTTCTTTTGAGAGTCGATGGGCACGTTTAGTGATGGGATTTTGTGGTACCACGAAAATCCCATTGTGGTCTCCTTGCTATACCATGTGTTGAGAATGAGTCAATGTTTGAATGAGAAGTGACGTACAGTTGCAGGGGAAATGGGATGAGCCGTTTCACATGAAAGAATGTCGCATCTTTTGTACCACACAAAGATAGAACAATATTTGTTCCTTGTTCCATTAAAACCAACACTAATCAAGCATAGGGATTAGAACTCCGAAAAAAACGTCTACTCGCTTACACGTATGCAATCAATGTGAACCAGTGACTTTCTGTTCGGTCTTACGAACATTCATAGCTCTGTAAGAGCTTACTATTATGATTAGATACGTAAATAATACCACTGGAATTGAAATAGAAGATGCTATCCAGTTATAAGGAAAATTGTTCGCATAAATTTAATTCTCTAGATGCCCTTCAATAGGAACATAAATGCAGGAACTTTTGAATTAACAAATAAAGAATTATTAAGGTGATGAAAGTTTAATGATTTTGCAAAGAAATCAATAGATATTTCAGTGTAATAGAAATAAATTATTTCATCTTATTTTTATAAATTATTTCGTAAGATATAGATACATGTTAATTGTTAAAGATATAGATAAATGTTAAAAATGTAGATACATGTTATTCAATTTGTGATCGTATGTGCCTTCCACATGTTCTTCGCTTAAAGCTGTGTGATGTACTCCGTACACTTCATTCTCCACCTCTCATTATGCATTTAAGTTCTGCATAATTCAAAATTTGTGAAGTAAAATTAAAACCTGCTTTTTTTTGAAACCGCGTGCTTTGTTTATTTCTGAATGTCTTCATAAATATCTAATATCTGTATATCCGTGCAGATTTTGTTAAGAAATACTGGGATGAACAATGTATTCCGAAATAAGTGAATGGCTCTGCTACAAAAAAAGTGTACGTACTGTCTAAATTTGGTGAAAAATCAATTTTCTTGATTATTTAGTAAGCTGAATAGTTAACCTATGTTGATAAACCAATTTCCATGAACGGATTTGCACTGCAAATAAGGCAACTCCCCCCAAACTTGAAGTACTTTTCCAAAGACTAAATTTGAACGTATCCTCCAAAACCCATTTTCCATAGAATTATATATCATCAATTCCATATAAATATCAAAATTCATAAAAAATTTAATTGTTACTGGCTTCAGAATTCTTGTTGCTTTTCAGAATTCGTTTTAGATAATGTTCTCTTTAGACAAGGGTCTTTTTCTCAATCGATTATTTCATTACAGAAACGTATAATCAGCTCTTCTTTAATAATTTTATTGGAAATGCTTTGCTTGTAATATGTAAGCCATTAAACTTTGACTATTGTAATCCCTTCTGCTGCCACCGAACCTCAGGCACAGACCAAACATTAGTTGAAGGTTCATTGATTATGCTGATTAGGTTGATCGCACGTCGAGGGGTTTCACATCGCATCGGGCCCCTTAGCAATCTCGGGAATCGAACCGTGCGTGGTGGAGGGCGCAGTTGCGTGCACCCAAGTGACTCTGTCAAACGAGTGAAACGGGATGTTCTCTTCCTAATTAGTCATCTCCATTTATACGTAATGATATGGATTCTCAAATTATTTTTCTTGTATTTGCAGTTATACAAAATATAATAAAAGTTTTAAAATGTTAAAAAATATAAATAGAACAAAGGAAATAAATGCATGAATCTTACCTACAATTGAATTACAATTAAGTTTCAATTTTAATCTCACTGATTCATATTCACTTTTAATTCTAAATGTTTCAGTCCGAATTAATCAAAATTACGTGAAAGTGCTGAATTCGAGCTAATAGTTTGCATACATGTTTAAAGAAGGGAAACATCAAGAGAGTTTAAATACGTATGTCAAATTGTTTGTAAACGTTTTATTACGAATGTTTTCGTACTATGGACAGAGGACTCGGCAAAAACCTCTTACCTTGGTCGACTAGGTTAAATAGTCGCAACATTCGTCTTTGATATATACGTATTGTATTTCAGAGCAATAGTTCCTTTTCGATGGAGACAATCAAGCCTAACTACTTTTATTGAAAATAGCAGTATTTAAATAACGATGGTAACAGTATGAACAGAAAAAAATACTTGTAAGTTAATTGTTTACCGCTCTCCGAAGCGGTAATTCAATGATACCAATATCGACATCTGGGGATTGGTTTGTGAACTTCCAACTTTGACTTTAGATTAAATTTGAAAAAAAAAAATATAAGTAGAAAAAAATGACATTATTTATAAGACCTGAAAATAGTTATTATTATGAAATTACATTTCGGCAATTGGCTAAGTATGACGAAAGAAAAGGGGATAATGAAAAAATTCATTTAAAAATAAGATTCTTATAAAATTTATGTGACGCATGTGGCATCAACCGATCGTGAAATTTGGCAAGATTATTAGACGTACAATAAGAACATAGAATAGCTTTTACTGAAAAAAATATGTGTGAAAAGAAAGAGAGAAAATAATTTTTGATTATAAATGGCGACGAAGTTGGTAGAAAAATCACCTTTTTTTCACTTCCGTTGCCTAACGGTTGGAGATAGTTGACAACTATGAGTGGCAATATTGTTCGCCTCAAACATTACTCCAAAAAGTCCGCGACAGCATATGTTTTGTTTTTTTTTGTTTTTTTTGTGGGGCTTTAGGGCTCGTCAATATCAAAGGTCATTAGAGCCCTTGCAAGTAGGGAAAAATGCAGTTTCGCACCATAGAGAAGAGCCGTAGTGACTCTTCCCCGTGTGTGGGACTCGCCGAATATCTCGACCATACCCACTAAAAAACCCTCCTGAAATCAACAAGTATCTAAATAGAAAGATGAAAGAAAAGAAAAGAAAACAGAATAAAAATACATTATATCACAAAAAAGAGGGAAAACAATTTTTAAATATTATATTTTCGAATTACAGAAACGAACGATGAAAACAAAGAAGACAGTAAAGATGAAAAGGGAATGCAAATTTTAAACCCTCCCGAGAACTTGTGGGAGGAGCCCCGATCTACTCATAAAATTCAATAGTTTATTAACATTAACCGTTTCATTTCCGAGAATTGTTGGTAAATCTGCAGCCAGACCAATTTGTCTCCGTATACTTGAGTATCTTCTGCAATCAGTTAGTAGGTGACGCACTGTCAGAGAACAGCTACACTCCTCACAAACGGGTTCATCATCAAGTAGTAAGAGATACCTATGAGTGAGAGGACAATGTCCTATGCGCAGGCGGGTCAGCAAGACCTCGTCGCGCCGGGCTGGCCTACAGGAACTGCTCCATGACTTAACAGATGATTTGATAAGTCGGAGCTTATTCCTTTCAACAGCTAACCACTCTTTGCTCCATTCACTCAGAATCCTTATCTTGACGGAATTTAACAGTTCTCGTTTTGGAATTGTGGAGAAATCCACGCGATTCCTGAAGCATGCCGTCTTTGCGCAATCGTCTGCTTCCTCATTTCCTCTGATACCCACGTGTCCGGGAACCCAGCAAAACATTATGTTCTTTCCATCAC